>CM048848.1:46234805-46524805 GCA_026545225.1 Cornus controversa
AAGATGTTGAAAGGTTGTGCCATAAAATATTTATTGGCTGTATCCATATTAAACGTTGAACCTAAGCTTCGCAAAAGGAGTAAATTTTCATTTCAAGTGCTTTAATTAAAACTAAAACAAACACAAAAAATTCTAATATACGTTCTTGTTACCATCATCAACCTGGTTACCAAATTTTGGAAGGTATGCATTCAATGAGCAGTCTAAGCTTTACAACCAAAATGTTTTTAATTTTTAAATTATTATGGTTGTTAGTTGTCTTCATCGAGGTTGGTGGCAGGGTATTCTCTATTACCTTTGCAAATTCAGTGAAGGCCAGAGCAAATAATGATCGCCTGCTCAGCATCGCTGGAGAATTGTTTTACTTAATGAAATTTTTGTTTGGTATAGCAACTAGCCAACTATCACATTAAATATATTGGCATGCCTAGTTTTTACTGATCTCCATGATGAAAGTAGTCTTTGGAGGATTTTCATGCATTCCCAGCAATATGGTAGAAATTGTTAGGTTTCTAGGTTGAGGTTGGTGGCTGGGTATCCTCTATTACCTATTCAAAGTCATTGAAGGCCAGAATACAGAATGATCATCTCCCCTGCCCTGCATCACTGGAGAATTTCTTTACCTCATCTATTACAATCTTGGTCAGCTTTACCTCATCTGTTACATTTAACTATAAGTTATTAACATGGCGAGTTTTGTGGATCACTGATCTCCATGATGAGAATAGTCTTTGGAAGGCCAGCGTTTCATATGCATAAACAGCAATATGATGGATTCTGTTCATTATAAAATGATGAGTACGACATAGTTAAAGCTACTTATAATAGCTATTTAACCTCTGTGTGAGCATTGGCTTTCTTCCTTTCAATTTCAATTCATTCTGCACTTTCTGGTTTAAACAAAACTGCTCTGCTGAATGCATCACAAGTTTTATGATCAAGTGAAAGGATGTTTCTACAAGACTATATGCCAAAATCAAATCATATTATCCATAGTCAATGTTCTGGTTAGTTTAAGCTGCCCAACATACTATTCTTTGCACAACTGTTTCTATACAAATATTGATTTCCAAATGCAGTATTTGTATGATTAAAGTTGTTTCTGAGTCAATTTTTTTCTTGAACCTCAGGTCTAACATACATGGTTTATCCAGGAGCTGTGCATTCTCGATTTGAGCATTCACTTGGGGTGTATTGGCTGGCTGGTGAAGCTATTCATAAAATTAAAACCTACCAAGTAGGAAAATGTCTTGGAAAGAAATGTCTTGGTCTGATCATTCTTTTTTGGATCCTATCATTGAGAATATTCCCTTCATATACATGCATCCTTGTAGGGCTTGGAGCTTGGCATTGATCCTTTTGACATACAGACAGTAAAACTTGCTGGTGAGTAAATGTGCTTGTCATAATTACTTTGTATTGAGCTATATATCTGATCTAATTTTTTTCGATTAGGGCTGTTGCATGATGTGGGCCATGGACCTTTCAGCCACTTGTTTGAGCGCGAATTTCTTCCCCGAGTTCTTAATGGCTTCGAATGGTGATTCTTAGTTCTTACATTCTTCAATATAATAAATTTGTTACTACCAAGGGCTGTAGCTTAGTGGTACCTCCTCTACCTTCTAAAGTGAAAAGTTGAGTTTCAAGTCCCATTAGGGACAAAAATTAGGTGCTTGAGTTACTTGCCAGGTTAAAAGATATATAAATTTGTTGCTATCTCCTTAAGCTTGCACTATATAACTGCCAGAGCTATTAGTTTTAATATGCAATCACAAGGTTTGGGCCCTTTTGGGGAATTTTTATTTTTGAAACAATGATCCATTTTATATTACTAGTTAAACATTTGATTACTGCTACCCTTAAGTCATCAATTTTGCAAGGATTATGGGTTTGAGGCAAAATTTTGTGGGATAATGGTATGGCCCTTTTTGTTACTTGGATTGAAAAATTGCTTTAATCCATACTTCTGGCTATTAATTCTACTAAATATCTCACAGGTCCCATGAGGAAATGTCTATCAAGATGATAGACCACATTGTTGATGACCACAATATTGAAATTGATTCTGGAAGTCTCAAGAAAGTGAAGGTTCAATTGTTGTTGATATTCTCTCATCCTTTTAATGTTCTTCTTTTTTTCCTTTAGTAGACAACTGCGTCGAACTCTCCTTCGAAAATCGTCCCAACATGTGACTGAGAGATGCAAGGTTGGATAATTCTCTGCCACATAAAGGGATTGAATGTTCAGGAGTTTATTGCTCCAGGGGCACCTTTTTCTCACTCTGATGTGGATTGATATTCATTCTGTGAAAAATGACACATTGCATGCTTTCAAATATAAAACACCACCGACATCATTCTATGTAGCCTTTAGATTTTTTGTTTTTTTGATCCGTTATGGACAAAAGAAATTATGGATTTTAAATCCATTAGTACCATAAGACAAACTATTAGAGAAATTTTTTCTTCTTTCTTCTTTTTTGTTTTTCTTTCTTTGTTTGTTTTGTTTTGTTTTGTTTTTTTCCCTGTGCTCTGATAGATGTCTGTTTTCTTTACAGGAAATGATAGTTGCTAGCGAGAATGCTTCATCAAAAGTAAGTCATGGAAGCTGAAGGATTTCTTGGTCTTATTACTTTAAATAATGCCAATTTGTTGCATTTTTAGTCAAAAATCTTCCTGTGTAGCATTCGAAAGAGAAGAACTTCTTATATGATATTGTTGCAAATGGTCGAAATGGAATAGATGTTGACAAGTATGCCATTTTCACTTCCTTTTGCAATAATTTTGATATCTAATTGCAATTTTTTTACACTAAAAGAGTTATAAATAATTTGTTGGCAGATTTGATTACATTGGGCGAGACTCTAGGGCTTGTGGTCTAGGCTGCAATTTTGAGTATAAGAGGTATGTATAAAAATCCTTTAGAGAGCTTGATTTGTTAGTGAACATATCTGCAGCTACTTTCTTCAGTTATAGTTTTATCAAAATCCAAATGATGTTTATGAATGATTGAATGTGCTGAAGTTTATAGTTGGATTTTGTTTATTATTCATGTTTTCTACTTTACAATGTCTTTACAATTTAAAACAGCACCTCTAACCAAAACATGTTTTATTATTTTAACTAGCAGGTTACTGGGAACAATGCGAGTTATAGAGGATGAAATATGTTATCGTGCTAAGGAGTGTATGTATTTGTTGAAGAGTTTGTTATACCCAATTATGTCAATAGTTATTGTAATTTTCTCATTTTCTGTTTGGTAATTTGGTCAGATCTAACAATCCACAAGTTATTCTCCTCTCGTGCCGATCTGCATCGAACTGTCTATACGCATGCAAAAGTAAAGGTGCCAAGTTACATCTACTATTCTTATATGGAAAATGAAAATTGCAGTATACAACTTACAGTTAAAATTTTTGGTCTGTGAAAACTAAATGATGTTAATCTAATTTTTTTTACTTTTTTTCAGGCAATAGAACTCATGGTTGTAGATGCCCTAGTAAAAGCAAATGATATTCTTGAAATTGCATCTTACATTCATGAACCGGCTCAATACTGGAAGGTTGTATGAGCTAATAGATTAGTCTCAAACTTGATATTCTTTGAAGTTGTATTTCTTAAGCCCTTATGTAATCCATCTACTACATCCATCTATTGGAAACTGCAGATAGATGACTCCATAGTTAAAATCATTGAAACCTCTTCCCAACAAGAGCTTAAGGAGTCCAGAGATCTGATCCAACGCATTCGGAGAAGAGATCTATACCAGGTATTTTATTACCTTAACAAGAAAGGTCATGGGTTACAATCTCTACCGTTGTTCATGTACATTCAGAGACATATTAATACGAGCGCACTCTTAAATAGTTATGCACTGTAAATGTAACACAACTAAATAGCAATTTTCTTTTCTTTCACAGTTCTGCAATGAGTTTGCTGTCCCAAAAGACAAACTAGATCACTTTAAAAAGGTCACACCCCAGGATATCATCTGTTCCCAGGTACTTCGGATTAGCGTGTGATTTGCCTAGATATAGAAGAGGAATTAGTAATTTTATAAAGGGTTAAGAAGATAAGGTCACAGAATATCTTATGGTGTAAATTCCAACCAGAGAGCTGGTGGTGTTACCCTAAAAGAAGAAGATGTCGTCGTGAGCAATGCCAAAATTGATTTGACTCGCGGAAAGAATAACCCTCTCGAAAGGTACTATTTACGGTGCACAATTCTTTTTTCTCAAAGCCTTTGATGGATTTACAATTGTTAATCTCATTTAATGACCTTGTCTTCTGTGTGCATGTATTTCCTCGTCCAGCATCAACTTTTTCACGGTACTGCTCTCTAATTAACTGTTTAAATCCTCATTTATTTATCCTTGTGAAAATAGTATTTCTAAACAAATGATAAAAACTTTAAATTCCAGAAGTGTCCACACAATTACACTGCAAAATCCTAAGAATCCTAACCATAGCCCCCCTGATACACCGGTCAAACTCGTAATTTTAACCAATCAAGGTTCATTTCTTGTACAGTTTTGATATAAAGTGATTTCAATCTAACAGGATTATGAGAGCAACGAAAAATTCCCGATACAGGATGATCGTGTCAGTCACTTACTGCCTGCATTTTATCAAGATATGATAGTCAGGGTGTACTCTAAAAAGCCTGAACTGGTCTGTAATCGTTTTAATCTGCTTCAATCATGAATTTGTGTTTGCACTCTCTCTCTCTCTATTCCCTTGCATAAACGAATGGCAATATCCATACAGGTGGAAGCAGTTTCTGAGGCCCTTGAGAATTTTCAAGTTAGGACATATGGGATGAAAACCCAAGTACATGGAACTCCTCAGAAGAAGAGACGCCTAAGGTAACTGCTACAATTGTTTGTCTTGCCTAGTCTAAGTTTGACCAGGAACATATACATACTTGTACATATTCCATATGTCCAAAAGAATGCCACTGGCAGGCATGTAAAGTTCACACATCTTTCGCCTCTCTCTCTCCATATCTCCCCCCCCCCCCCCCCCCCCCCCCCCCCCCCAAGCCTCTAGTCGACCTTGATTTCTGCTGCATTTTCTTACGTACTATTACGTTGTTGATTCGTGAAATTGGTTTACCTCGGGGGACTTCTTTTAAGTTCCCCAATGTTGTGAAATGCAAAATGTAGTAAAAATATAGTGTTCTCAGAAACAAGCCGCCTATTGTAAAACTACTCGGAATTCATTTGGTTGAGACTTGTCTCTGAAAGTAACTCTGTTAGCATTGACACTCATTGTCAAACTATTGCAAAAGTCAGTAGTTACATAGAATTTTGGTATGCAGGTTGTTCCGTTGTGGACCATTGCTTGATAGCAAAGGATCTGAAATACAAGAAGCTTAAATTCAATGTATATATATGTGCTCGGATTGTGCAAACAAATCTTAGAAGGTTTTAAACTGAATGTTGTGAAGTTTGTTTACGTATGACATTTCAATAGTAAATTGTCTAGTTTACACTAGACTGGAGACAAATCTTGACATTATTTTATATGTACTAGTTACTCTCATGCTCAACCTTCGAAATAGGGGGTCCGGATCTACTGCTATAATAGGTCCTGCTCTAATTTTTCAACACAGTTATTCTTGTTTTTTCGACATAGTCATTTTACAACACGTTATTTCTGACTATAGCTTGTGGGCCAGATCAAACAACCTTATTGTAAATATCAGTCCTTTTGGGCATGTACAGTTATACCATTAATATACAATTTACCTTCTTAAAAAAAAAAACACATTTATTCTTGTTGTTGTTGATGATTAACACACAACAATAACACGGAATAATAAAAAGATAAAGAACATATAAATTTAACATGGTTAGGTGTTGTGCCTACTCTTCATAAGAGCTAAAGAAGTAATCTACTATGTCTTGTAACTTATATATCTCTAAATTCTACTACATAGAAAATTCTTAATATATTCGTACTGTTATGCCGGAGGGGTAGCCTCCTGCACCCTCACCATATTAGTTCGTTCATGTACAAAATAGTTGACCCAGAGCTTAGTGCAATTCTAAACACAGTCATGCTTAGTGTAATTCCTATCAATATTTTTTCAATTTAGAATAAAAATAAATAGAGAAGATGTTTAAATAATCATGCTTCAAAAGTTAAAAGAGAGAACATGTTTAAATCATGTTTCAAAAGTTGGGTGTTCATGCACATTGTTGAAGACACTAAATATAGATATGAAATGAAAAAAAGGCAGATTCTTTTAGATGGAAAATGAGCATTCCTTGGAATGAATGGTCAGTGGGTGGGTATGTTTTTGGTTTGATTGGTTCACTCACATTCTTATTTGTTGGCCAATTGTCAAAACTTCCCGCCAATTGTCTTTATGGCAGAGGAAAAGGCAAAGGCAAAAGCATTCGGATCATTTGCTTTATTTTCCAAAAAGAAAAAGAGAATTAAAGCATTTGGATCAACATGCATACCCTTGAAGTGACGTGACGTGACGTGTTAGCATTAACGTTAATATGGTCCTCCTCACAAACAACAAGACCTAATAAGAGGACTTAAATGCTATCAGCCAATATCAACACATACAGTGTCATTTGCTCAAACGATGTCATTACATGTGTGGGACTCACATGCACGTGCGAACGCGGACACTCGTGTATACATGCGTGGGATCCGAACTTTAAGAAGAGATGCAAAGGATCCGAACCCTAATGAGGCATGCATGTGGACATGTATTTTGATGCGTTTAAATAAAATTTTAAATTTTGGACACAGCGATGATTAGAAGGTAGAGACTAGAATGGAACGCATACATTCATCAAGAGGAATACGATCTCTGAACTTTACCGTCTCGCTGGTAGTGACCTCAGTTAGTTCTCTTCCACCAAATAGTCATATATTTCTTACGGCAATTTAATATATGCTGGATTAAACATGAAGACTAACAGATTTCTAGTTTGTTGGTGAGACCACAAGGTCATTTTTATTATACATAAATCTTCTGTTTTTCACTTCTCAGATATGTAGTTGTAATCTCTAGCTTTCCAATGTATTATTTATATATGGACTTGAGAAAATATATATATATATATATTTTATACGGAAGGATAAAGCTATCAGTCTCTATAGAAGCAATGCTATTTATAATATTCGTAATGATAGTCATTTTGCTTATTCAATGTGAGAGCATCACTGACTTTCTTAAATCTTCTTTTACAAATGATTGCACGAGGATATAGATTGTTGAAATCAAAAATAAAATCATTTGAAAGCAATGAATAATAGTCTCATTGTCTATATATCACGTAGGATAATTGTCATGACAAGCACTTGCGTGGATTCAAAGTGTGATAATTTTTTTAATATCGGAGCAAGGTGATGACGAGATTAAAACTCAAGACCTGCGGTTGCCTGAAGCTGTGGTACCATGTTAAACACCATCTATTCTAAAAGCTTAACAACAGTAAAAGAAAATTAAAAAATATAAAACACATACATTGAGTTCATAAAATTACAATGTAACTCTTTTTAAAAAAAAAGGAAAAAATCAAAGGAATTTGAAGAGAGGAAAGAATGAAAGAATTAAGAATTTTTTTTAGTAATTAAAAATTTTAGGGGGGCAATTTGTACAATTTAATATATGTGTGTGTGTACTTGTATATATTCGTGCACTATCATGCATCTTTAATCATGATTATTTTGAACCGTAGATGGGTAAAGACATTTCGAGTCACATGATTTGTTTTTTAATCACTTATGACTGTGAGATTGACCTTTTTATCTTATTATATCAAACTTAAGTCTAATATAAATATATAAAAAAAGTATATACATATATGTGTGTGTGTGTGTGTGTCCCCCTGGACTTTAACTGGCTCCGCGACCCACCCCACCCCCGCGGCATGAAAGACAGTACATTCGTACTTTATTGATGCACACATGCCCTCTTTCTCCGGAGCTAAGAGATGTCAATATCTGCATTTTCATGATCATTATTAAGAGATTGGATTAGCAAGTGTGAGGATATGGGCGGGTTCAAGTGATGCATAAAACCGACTCAAGGAAGTTGATAAATACAATCCGGGTCCGGGTAAGGAAATGCACCAGTCTTCACATATTTTTTCATAATACCGAGTGAAATGCATTACATAGTCCTTTTATGTGGTTTTACATAAAACTGAATTTAATTCAAGTATTAGAAAAAGAAGATTCTGAAATTTATGGTACTGCAATACCATAGAGTCCTCTTCATGCACAACCTTCTTAGGAGAAAAATATATATTCTAATATTTCTTTTCCCATCCAAAAATATTTCCATTATTCTTTCCAATCTATATAGATAATATGATAACAAGCACTTCAGAATCAAAAAATTACACAAAACAATCAATTTCGGTACCTAGGACCGATGGTGATAGCACTTGTAGTAATTCACAAGCCCCATAGACATCATCCACACAAAATCATGAGTCAAGAACTTGTCTTACTATTAAGCATATTATTTATGCTTTGAAATCTGTTTTCTTCCTCTTCATTTACAGAAGGAATTACATGGAAAAAAAGAAAAAAAAAATGAGCGCAAGACAACTAACATGGTGATCATCTTATTAAAATGTATCACCAGTTAACAGCAAGTCAATCAATTTTCTTCATGTACAGCTGAGAAAGCATTGTTCAAGTGGTTTTAGCCGGAGGGAGACGGTGAGTATGCATGACCATAACATCTACATGGTACTTCATGCCCTGGACAAATCGGCAACCATTTTCCCAACTTGCGGCGGGAGGCATTTGGACCAATATCCCCAGCCTATATAAAAGAGATTCCAAAATTTCTTGAACAGCTAATCCACTCACCATTGGTACGTCGAAAGAGCAGAAGGAACGGGGTATCCACATCAATTGTACAGGCTATACAAAGAATGAAACATGCAACTCCAACCTTCTAAAGAAGTTGTATTGCAGTTAGACCAAACTACATCAATCTATGAGGCTCTCAATCCTTTCCACTGGAGAACCAACTGAAGGCGAAGGCTTGGGATCCAGAACACAGTTAGCTTTAATTGCCTTCTCAAATTCTTCCATAAGTAACTTCCGGATTTTCCGTCTCAAACCAGAGGCTTGTTCGGGTCTGAACCACTGCTTGCCAAACTGAGATTCAAAGAATATAAACCAAGTATAACATTAATGTGCGAGTATGAAACTGCATCAACTAAGAACCACACAAAATTTTAAAAAGAATGTACCATTTCTAAATTTTTCTTTTTCAGCCTTTCAGGAGCATCTTCAATGAAGCGCTCCATAAAGAAAAGAACAAAGAGACCACAGTCATAGTCGTTTCTCTGTTGGGGAACCTGGTGGGAAAACAAACAGAATAACACAGAAAAAGTAGTCTCAGAAACTCAAAGGACATGAGTTGAAAAGTGATCAATTTTTTTGCCTAGATATTTGTATTCAATTTTGCAGCTACATAATCCTAAGACAACTTCCCACACCCTCCATGTCTATTTCAAAAAATTGGCTCATGATTCTTGTACTTCTCACATTTCAGCAAAATTTAGAGTTAAGACAATCTAAAGACTTAAAACCTAGCATAACTCATTGTGACAAGTTTTCTGGAAACCCTCTTCAGCTTATTACTTGCAAGAATACTCTGAAGTTCAGATTAACATCCAAGTGATATATTGTTTGCAAAAGGAAAACACAAACATGTGTGATGTGTATCTCATTATTAAGTTAGCTAGCTTAAAATAGAAGATAAATAACTTTCTTTTTTTTTTAGCACGAATAACAAATGATAAAGAAAGAAAAAATAATCTGTCAAGGCAATAGCCAGCTGTGAGCAAACCATAAAAAATTGAGGTAGTGTAGGACAAAAAAATTTCCAACATTGAATTTCATTCACGAAATAATTCTCAACCAAATCAGGATAAGAGTGATTCTTATATTCCATGGCATGGAATATGCAAAATAGCTATAAAACACAAATTAAATGTTTCTAAGCATTCTTCCAATCAGAAAGGATTGGCAGAACATAATCCTCAAATTTGAGGCATGCAGAAAAGAAATTTACCGGAATTGTCTTTCCATCCATTCTACGAGGGAGATGTTTCCATATTCTTTCTGTGATAGGAGGATCCGGAGAAGCTTTTTCTTGATTCAGATAGTTCCATTCTTCTATCAAAAAGCTGAGACAACATTCACATATTTTTGAGTATAGGAACAAGCTTCAGATTGAGAAGACATTGAATGAGAAATCATACGTGCATGTTTATGGCAATCATATTATTCAGATCATGTCATAAGAAATAAGAAGAATTAGATGAGAATATAATCCCCACAATTTCATATATCACAGAATGAAGAACGTATTAAAAATTGATAGATAGTGTATAAAATATTCGAGAATGGCAAGTGACCCACTCACCCAAGGTGCAACAAAAGAACAAAGTGATCAAGTCAAGGACCCTAAATTCCATTTCCTAATCAAACTTGCCACTTAATACATTTTAAACCAAAGTACTCAGGTTCAGGATAACCCAGTCATTTTAGTTGTTTTAATTTGCTTTTCATAAGACAAGAATGCAATATGCCCCATAGTAAGCATCCACATATGGATTTGAAAGCTAAACTACAAATGAAGATTCTGAAATATGATCACAACATTTTGCTTCAACGCAACAAAAGGTGCATGCAAGGAAGGCAAGAATAAAAAGTTAAATTCCAACATTGAACATAAATATATGAAATGCATTGCTTAAATATAGTTGGAAAGATCAAATTTTCACAAGAATAATTGCACCTCCAAGTTGTATGGTTTTTAGAACACAATATGCATACAACATTTAACCTTCAACAATCACATGCCTTAAAAAATAAATGCATACAAATGCATATACCCCACACAGATGCACATAAATAGATGGATTAGAAAACAGCATGGTAAAACCGTAAAACTTAATTAAGAACCCAACTCAGGTTGCCACTTGGAGAAGGTTGGATTA
The DNA here is from genome assembly GCA_026545225.1 of Cornus controversa. Classification (NCBI taxonomy): domain Eukaryota; kingdom Viridiplantae; phylum Streptophyta; class Magnoliopsida; order Cornales; family Cornaceae; genus Cornus; species Cornus controversa. The sequence goes on from CM048848.1 coordinate 46,245,802, forward strand.
CTTTTGGGTTTATGATAATATGGGCATCCTTTGAGAAAATTACAGACTCGCTGACCGGCCTGACCAAGGTTCGAGGGCGAGTTTTACTTATTTAAGAGAGAATGTGTAGTTAATCGAAAAGCATCCGATCCAGTTCTTGGTTTGAGGGCTTTCAGGGAGGCAGATGGAGGAGTATAATAAAGACATTGATGAGCAGCCGTGTACCCATTTCGATCCATGACTGGATACTTCTTGAGACAGGTGAAATGGAGCACAGGCCATAAGAAGGTGACCAGAGGTGCTGCTTTAGTAAGGGTGGATGCTAGTTGTGTGTTAAGATTCTGATTGCTTATGATTTTTCTTGACATTCTTACTCATGAATTAATTCTACATAACAAGTGTATCTTTGAGATGAGTCATGTTCCCAATCAAAGATGTAGTACTGCAAATGAACCAAGTTCATGAACCGCTCGGGCTTGCCTTGTTAATGGCTCAGCTTGTGTTTGTTCATCAAGTAAATGAGCTCATTTTCTATAAGACCCAAGCTTGAGCAATTGCAAGTCAACTCATTAACACATGCCTAATGGTATTCTTTTCTATTATTTTTTTTCATTTTTGCAATTTTGAGAAGTATCGTGCCATTTCATCAATAGACAAGGTAATAACATATGATAGATATATAGAAATGTGTCACAATAATCTTTTTTTTTTTAAAATAAATATGTTTCACAAGCTAACTAGCCAAACCAGCAAGTTGGCTTGCACACACACTTGAGCCAAGCTCGAGCTAAGTTTTCTGATATTGTCATGAACACAAGCTAAGCACGAACCTATGTTACGAGGACTCTTCAAAAGTAGATGAAGTGCCCATGTCAGACACACAATCCTAGATATGGGTATAGGATATGTGTCTGACACTTCAATGTGGACATTACCCTATATGATCCAATTTTATTATATTATTACTTCAAAACGAGTGAAATTCCATACTAAACACTATGTAGTATAAAGAAATTATACTACTTTTTAAAATAAAATAGAAATATTAGATAATAAGAATATGGGTGAATTACTCTAACCTCCTCTGAGGAGGTTTGGCATATTCACCCATAGATTAGACCTTTTGAAAAATCACTCTGACCTCCCTCGTCAAAGTTCTACCATTAACTATCAGTACAGAATTACCCTTTTACCCTCACACTAAAGATAACATACTTCTGATGTTTTGCTGATGTAATAAAAAAATTTAGATCCCTACTTTGAATGACAATTTTGGCCCTCTTTACTTTCTTATTTTCATTCGCGTGCCCTTCTTTTTCTCTCTCTAAAATTTCTCCCTCTTCAATGTTCTCTCTCTTCATCTCCTTGTCACTGCAATTTCTCACCCCACCAACCATTACTCCCCTCCCTCACCGGAAATCTAACCCAGCCTGCCACCTCCTCTCTCCCTCTCTCTCTCTCTCTCTCTCTCTCTCTCTCACACACACACACACACACATCACTCTCTAACTCTAAATTGCTGCCTCCGCCACCGCTATGGTTGCCCCTTTCTCTTCTCTCTTACTTGTCGTCTTACAAGTGAAAATTCTCTCTCTAATCGGTACTCTGCAAATCCCCACTGCTACCACCATTGTGAGCCTCCCACCGCCATCAATTTCCCTTGTTATTGTTGCAGCTACACAAATGGGTCAGCGATGATAAAACATGTTTTTGTGCTTACAATTGTTGTTTTGAGAAAGATTAACTAATAATCAATGAGATGAGTTTTTTTTTTTTTAAATCATGGAGCATAGTTAACGCTGTAAAAGTCCAAACCTCAGGGGAGGTCAGAGTATTCACCGTAAGAATATTTAGCAGTGTCCCTATGTCATATTTGGGAATTTGATATGTCTTATGCTTGGATACAAACACGCACCCGGCACACATACCTGAGTCCAAGTAACATAGGCCACATACAAAGTTAAAAAAACGAACAACTATGAAGATGGTTTTAAAGTGACTAGGCGAAATGCCTAGTTATTAAATGAAGTCAAAGGACACTCAACTCTGTAAAAGTAGTAATTAAGATCTAGAAATATTAGGTGACAATTTAAGAAAGTGAAAAGTGTCAATAATGTTGTGTGGGAATGTTAAAAGTACCATCAAAGTTGTGTGGAACTCTAAACATCTGTTTAGAAAAGTTCAAAGTCAATAGTAATTGCATTACAAACGAACAGCACCCTTACCCCAATAATACAAGTTTTCTCCAATATAATTCAGTATTTTATCAGTTGATTCACTGTTTTTCGGCCTTTTCCCATATTTTCTAATAGAAATCTACATTCCACCAATGATAATAGTATCAGTCTCTACTTACAGTTGTAAGTGGAGTAATGGACCTCCTCTCGGTTAGCATACTGGCATTAGAGCCCCTTTCTTGAACCCATGATAGTTGAGATCTATGGCTGAATATGATTGCAACTTAGTGAAGACTAGGAGAACTATTAGACATCTCAAGCATTATATACGGGCTAATACCTTTTTCCACTTATTGGCTAAGATCAACTGTAAACATCTGTTCTAATTTGTTCGAAATCTGATATGTGGACCAATGGTCCACATGATATTAAATTAGTTTTAATTATTCAATTTTAACTTTTTTCTCTCTTACCAAAAAAAGGAAAAAAATATGGTTACATGCTATGTTACCCGGACTCGAGTACGGGTGACGAACACGGGTGCGTGTCTAGGGGTCGGATTCGTCTATTTATCAAATTATAGGACACGGGGACATGGATTAGAAGTGTCCAAAAATCAAACACAGGTACTTGGACACGGCATAGAAACCATTTTCTCTGAACTTGAAATACCAAAGTCAGAAAGATTATACTTAACTTTGTTTTTTTTTCTTTCCTTTTTTTAGAAGTGTAAAAAAGAAAAAGTAACTAAATTTGTGTCAAAAGTAAAAAAGGTGTGAAAATATGTTTAAAGTAAAAAAAAAGGTGTGAAAGAAAGTACTTCGTCCCTTCTTGTTGGAATGCAGTCAAAAAGATTACTTATGGCTAAAATTATAAGTAACTAGAGTAAGTTCAAATTTTTGGAAATGGTACAGTAAGTAAAGTCAAAGTGTGGTACAGCTGGATGGTTTCACCAAAAATAAATGTTAACCATTGGTTTATTAACACGTGGAGCTAACTACTAGCTACTTTTTGAAGTGTGGTACAGCTGGTTCATTAACAAGTGCAGTAACCCACATATATTACAGTAGTACAGTAGGTTTATAACATGAGTCATAGGGTTAGGCAAAAATATATATATTATAACATATGCGTGAAGTACACGCTCAGGAAGGTACAAAAATTTAGGCAGTCACAGCGCGTAAATGGCAGTCATCTTCTACTTCTCAAAACCCTATTGTCAAATCAGACCACCGTTTTTGAAGCAGAAAGCTTCCTACCACCGTGAATGGCAGCCAATTCAACAAATAAATCATGGAAAATTTTCTAATCCTTCACAAGCATCAACCCACACATACATTTGTGTATTTTTGTTGTTAGCCGTGTCCAATAGAGAAGATGAGGAGTCAAACCCATATCCCGTGAAAGTGTCCGTGTCGTGTTGTGTCGACACGGGTACTCTCGTCGGCACCGGCAAGTCCAGGTAACATAGGTTACATGAGAAGATCTGGAGAACTGGGCTTTTCACTAGGTTTAAAAAATGGGATGTGATATTTGCACTCCACTTTTAAAGTGAAACTAATGTCCTTAACTCATAAATAATAAACCAAGTATTAGGCGTATTTTTGTCATTTACATTAAGGAAAAAAGGATTGCATTTTTCAAAAAAAAGACTTCAAATATCACCGTCCTAAAAAAATCCAGAATCATTTGTCTTAATCTGAGCATTGGGAGACAAAAGGCACAAAGCAAACAAATGCATATCAACATAGAAGTTAAATAAATCAGCTTTCTGTAGAAAAAGTCAGCAACAGTTACTTTTAGAAGTCTTTAGATGAAGGTGAAGTTTTAAAGTGAAAATTCCTGACATTACTGGAGAAGAATAATTAGATGAAGTCCTGGACTGGTAAAATGAAGTCAAAAGGGATTTTTGAGTACATTGATCTTCCTGATAGAAAGAAGGTGAAATTGGTAGATATCAAGTTGAAGGGATGTGTGTCTTCTTGGTGGCAACAAGTTCAAATACAAGAGTTCAATCAGCAACGGAGCAAGTTCAAACCTGGATGAAGATCAAATATTGATTCGAAGCCAATTCCTTCCATTAAACTATGAAGGAATTTGATTTCTTTCAGGATAAGAAGCACATAAATGGATACGGGACACGGATATGACACGACATTGACACAACGACAAGGCAAATCCTAAAAAATTAGGACATTGACGCAGTGGGGACACGGCGAATAATATATATATATGGTGTTATACTTTAAGAAATTAAGAGTAATATTATTTTTTATCAACCTAACAATGAAAAAAAATTATGTTTTGCTGAATTTTAGAATTTGTGTTTTGCTGGGAAAAAGAAAGAAAGATAGAAAGACACGAAAGAGAAAAAACAAAGAAACAAAGAGGATTAGGGTTTTGTTAGAAAAAAAATTAGGGCTTAGTTAAAAATAAAAGTAAGAGTCCATAGAAGAGAAAAAGTTCATGGAAACAAGAGGAAAAAGGAAAAAGAGGCAGAAAAAGAATTTTGTTGAGAAAGGAAAAAAACAAGTATCTAGGGTTTGTGAAGAAGAATGCGAAGAAAGAAAAGAGGAAGAGGATAGAGAGACTGACTTGGAGAGAGCAACCATTCACTAGCATCGAAGCTTGGTCGGTGGGAGAACAAGAGATAGCCATAGTTGATGGTGCAATAGTTTTAATCTTTGAATTAAAATATAAGCCTAAATATATGATTGTTTTAATAAAAAGTTATTTTATAAACCAACTTCTTAAAAGTAATTATGTAATAACTATTATATTATTGGAAGTTATTAAAGAACTCCTCATATTTACATTTTAACCCAACTTTCCTTCTAAAACTTTGTTAAAAAATTCCAAGAAAGCAACACGTGTGTCAGACAAGTATCCATGGCATGTCGGACGCATGTCCACGGCGTGTCCATGCCGTATCCGAATATTCAAAAATAAAATAAAATTCAGACTCGTTTTTTGGCATGACCGACACGTGTCAGGGCATGTCCGACACGAATTCTTTGACCTTTTAGATGTGCACGTGCTTCCTAGCTTTCAGCAGTATACTGCTGTGATTTCTACAATATGAGAACTCGACTACAATTGGGTGAATCAGAAAAGCAAGTCATCCATCATTATTTGACGGGCCTAAGGCCAAATACAAGAGGCTGGGTGGAGTTACGGCTTTCCTGGACATTGTTACTGCCCAGTTAACAACGAAGGTTGAAACCAAAGCCACAGCCTAGAAAGCATCCAAATCAACACAAAATGCGGACAGCTAAAGTTAGCTGCTGATCCAAATAAGAAGATGTCCCGCAGAGATCTAGTGCAGAATCTAAATTTACGCATAAAACTAGTACAATACCCATAACCATGGCTGTAGACAAGGCCGATGAAGTGAGTCAGTAAATACCATTATCGAAAGTAACAGCAAACAACTCCAGTTTGTGGGAACAAAATCATATGCTATAAATGTGGAAAAGAGATCATTAATCCTTTTATTGTTGAAAGACAGCCAGCAATTTATTTGTAGATGAAGTAGAAGGCGAGAGGAAGGGCAATTTGATGAACTATGTGACAAGGTAAAGTTGTTGAACTTTGCAAAAGATGAAGTCAAACATAAAATATTCTTTTCCAGATTCTGGTTGTAGCGAGCTATGTTGACATGGAAAGCACCTGAAGGTGATTGAAGACATAATAATATCTTTAGAATAAATTGTTCACCTCATGGACAGCTTTGCAATGTCATCCAAGGAAAATTTAGAAATTACTAAAGATATGGTGATAAAGCCGAACCTTGAAGGAAACAAAAGCAACATCTTGTTTCTCCTATTGCAAATAAAAGTCTGTCATGTGGTGCAAGTAGAAACTTCTCATCTACAACACTCAATTACTTGGACAAAGTAACACTGATACAAAAATATTTTTATAATGCAAGCAGATTGACTGACGAGCATGGGACCTGCCTTGCACCACAAGGCTTTAGCTTTAAACGGCACAAAATTTCCGAAGGCATAAAAATACAAACTAAATATAAAATAAAATAAAATAAATATTGCATCATACCATAATTTTCTAGCTCCTTGCTGTTATAAAATAGTCATTGTTGCCAAAAAAATACCCAACTAGCTTATTTTTGGAAATTTTTTATTCCGGGCATACTCCTGCCTATGCGGTGTGTTGGAAGGGGAAGATCGGGAATAGACCTAACATTTGATATTATTTTGCCCAAAGTGACTGCTCTCATACTCGAACCTTCATCATCACACTTGTCAGTCCGTACTTCAACTATTTAACCAAGCAATGACCCCTATTTTTTTCTTTTTGGGAACTCCGATGAGACCAGAGTCAAACCTAACTGTTGAGCCTGAGGGTTGCGTATGTACCCCACTGGGTGGAACAAAAGGTCGTAGTTAAGCATACAGAGAAAAGGGAGCCAGAACTACGAACCCCCATAGCAAGGACTACAAAACTGCTATGAGAAATCCCACTCCAGTAACCTGGGCAAGGAATTTCACCTCTTCCTTCCCAGCCCAGGACTATAACACCGCTATCAGACATCCCACTCCAGTAACCTGGGCAAGGAATTTCACCTCTTCCTTCCCCACCCTTTCCCTTGGCTGCTTTTCTTTCGCGAATTATGCAAAAAGAAAACACATTGGTCCAATTAATCACTCATCTCATAAACTTATTTTCTACTTTCTACAGCACGTGAATGGTCAATGTCTAAAATCCCACTCCAGTAACCTGGGCAAGGAATTTTACCTCTTCCTTCCCCACCCTCTTTCCCTTGGCTGCTTTTCTTTCGGGAAATATGCAAAAAGAAAATGCATTGGTCCAATTAATCACACATCTCATAAACTTATTTTCTACTTTCTACAGCACGTGAATGGTCAATGTTTAAAATCCAAATAGCTGAAATTCTATAGGATTGACTGAAAAGATGCAAATCAAAAGTACAAAATGGAGACTTGCAAATTAAAGAACTACAGCAATTGCTATACATATCATATAACCATAGACTGATTGGAAAGGACTCCCTTTATCTCACCTTTTGATGCTATCAAAAATTGATTTACTTGAGTGAAGTCCCAGTGAATCCAAATGAAGTATAATAGGTCCTGTTTCATCCTCCTTGTCCGGGATACAGATAATCACCAAGCTCCAATGAACACTGCATTAAACAAACAAAAGAAATAAGTAAAGAAATTTGCCATAATTGAAAAAGAGGTCAAACCTTAAGTTAAAAACTTCTACATGTTTGCATCAAAGAATATATACACACACATAAGTAGTTAAAGGTGCAAGGCAGTCAATGCAGTACTGACCCAGATTGGCCTCTATGAACCAATTGAGTGAAAAAAAATGCTGTCCAGATGTTAATTTATACATAAAATTAAAGATTATACGTGGATATAATTCTCAACAGCCCTGACTCATTTTTTCCTTCTTCTTTGAAAAAGAAATAAAATTTACTTAAAAACAGAAAAGACAACAACCCCAAAGAACATCCTTCCAAATAAAAACAAAAAATTTGCGAGGGAAAAATATTACCAAAAAAAGCAGAAAGAAATATACAAGAAAATAACACTCCAAAGCAGAATTATAATTTAAGGAGGATACAACTGACCCCTATTTCTTGATCCTCCGTTTTAGAGAAAATTCGACTCCTCGTCAATCAATTTAAAGACCGAACTCCACAATCCACCCCCTAAAGAACCAAAAAACATAAACAAAAAATCTTGCAAAGAAAAATGACCACAATTCCAGTGCTCCAAATACCCATCTTTAGTCAGCCCTAAAAAGACTTCCCTGAGAAATAAAGAATCAACCCCCCCTCCCCCAAAAAATCAAAACAAAGAAAAAGAAGAAGAAAAAGAAAATTCTCATAGCAAGAATTCTGGCCAATATAGATCTCCCGGAAATGTTAGGCAACTCAACTCAACAAAGTTTCTTCCCAACTATATGGGGAAGAAATGTTAGGAACAATATAGATAAATTGACAAAAAATTATTATTTTAAAATTTAAATTTATATATATATACATATATATTATCAGTGTCTTTACCATATTAAAAATTTGTTGTATTGTCGTATTTGTATCTTGTCATGTCCATATTCTGTACCTAGTAGGTGATTATATTATATAATTTAGAAGTTCTTCATGTTACAATGGTAGAATATTAATTTGTCATACTAAAATTTTACATAAAATATATATATATATTCAATTCCCGTATCCCTATCTGACATTTTCTAAGATTTGCCATGTCTACCTACTTGTGTCTTGACATGCATACCGTGTCCATATGATACTTCTCAAGTGCACCCATCCAAACCATTGTAAGCAACACCAAAAACCACTACTTTTTCCTTTTTGTTAGTAGATAGTTTGAAACCCAGCCGTCCCTTCCATAGTGGCACAACTCACCACCAGGATAGGACAACTGTGGTTTCCATGAGCAACTAACAAAGAAATCGATGATCGTTGCACAGAAAATTCAATTAACTCTCCCAGAAGCCTGATATGCCTAGGTTAGGGGAAGTAGTTTGCTCACAAGATCAAGATCTAAATCTCATTTCCAGCAAGTCAAAATCAAAAAGTGGCAATACTGAGTGACCAAAAAAAAGTGGCAATACTGGATAATTTTGTTTTTCTTTCTTTTCTTTTTCTCCTTGTTGGGTTTGGGACTGGTGAGAGTAACTAATAGGGCGAATGAGGGGCGTGTGAGGATCCCTTTCTTTCTCTCGCTCGATCGCTTCAATGCCTATAATTTCAGAGATAACAGGAAAGCCTTCTCTTGAAATTGAAGATGTGACACAAGCATTGCAGAATGGAGAGTAAACCTTTTTTTCTCTTTCTTGTGGCATAATATCAGTTTCTTTTATCAAATAACTTAAAGTATCATTTCAAAGCATAAGCAGCATAAATACACATGAAAATTCTTTCCTTTTTATGGTTTCTCTTGACGTTTGCGGGCATTAAACATTTAAAAGTACAGAGCTAAAAATATCAACACCAAACTTGTACAAGTTTCAAAAGTATTTTACCAAAAAAAAAGTTTCAAAAGTAACTCAAACAACTTACTTTTCATGAATTGGAAGGAGTATATATGCTTTCTGAAATATATTAACACCTTTCCACCACCTTCTGAACTTGACAAATAAAGTTTCCTTGCCACTTGGCTACAAATCATCAGAAAAGAGAAGTTAATCATGAACACAAGACACAAGATGCAATACAATGACTAGTGTTCCTATATTAGAATTACGAAATCAAGCATTTATATTTGTGAATAATCTTTGTTTTGATGCAAAAGAATTTCTGGAAACATTAAAATGAAAATTTCATTCTATTTTGATAGATGTTTTACTGTTAAGGTTGAGTAAAATTTATCATGTCTTTCCAATTAGCTTTGTGGGGTGGGAGAAAAAGTCCATTTACATTTGATTATTTTTTCCCCCAGCGAAACCTCAGCTGAAAATTTCTACATCATAACAAATGTTACCAAAGGGATCTATCAGAAACCTCACAAAAAGAAAAATCTTCAAGCACAGCTGATACCTCTGCATAGTGCATGCTATTATTTCTAATGCTTTGAGCAATTATCGGAAAATTTTCTTAGACCAAATGCAACCAAGTTGCCATATTCTTCTGATTTACTGATAACCTACTACAAAAATGCACAGGCATGCACAAGATTCATATGACTTTGGCAATAAACATTGCTGCCAAATTACAATTCAAGTATCCCCTTTATCAGTTTCAAAATATGTAAATACAAAACATAAAGTCTACAGCATTATAAACTAGAATCAAGATTTTATTTTTGACAGATGAAGAATGGTTTCTAGAAGAACTCCAATGGAATAAAAAAAAATTACCTTGTTCAAAACCGCTTCTTTCAGTTTCTTGTAAAAATATGTGTTGAAGATATGATAATCACATCTTGCTCTATCTTTCAGAGAAGTGGGCTGCTGCAGATATCTAACCAAAAGAAACCAGCAAATTATTGATAATGATAATGCTAAACCTTGATAGCAAATTCACTGCTAAAAATCTCATTTGTTCCAGAATATGATTACAAGATGACATGTGCAATTAATAGAAATTGATGCTCTTACATAAGAACTCAAAAAGTTAATAAAGATTATAAATACATGGTTGTTTCTCATACTTAATAAAATATATATTATAGAACGATTCATGTTTTTCCAGATGTACAGCAAGATCAACTTTGACAATACCTAAAACTCCATTGTTCTGTGGCCAAGTTGATTGAGAGTCAATTGTGGCTCAGGAATCCAACTTGATTGAAGAGAATATTAATAGCGCAACAGTTATGAGTTGGAAATCAAAGGGGCCATTGTTATTACTGGGAGAAGGCAAAGGATGGCTCTCCCACGGGTGCAACAGTTATGAGTTGGAAATCAAAGGGGCCATTGTTATAACTGGGAGAGGCAAAGGATGGCTCTCCCATGGCATTAGAATTACTTGAAACCAAGGACACAGAATATAGCTCTCCATTCCAAGGACTAGAAATTTATCTGAGTGGTCAATTGTATGAAAAAAGATGGAAATGCACAATTAGATGGATATGGAGATGGAAATGAAAATGCAAATGTATAAACCCTGAAAAAGGAACTCCGTTGGTTATAAATGAGATTAGAAAATAAAGTTATAAACTAAGGACTAAAGTTAAGCTAATACATGGTTGGGTTAACTAAAAGTACAACCATGGAGGCTAGAGGTATGACTAAGTTAAGCTAATGGTAACTAAGCTAGGTTACAGCCATAGAAGCTACTGGACTACACTAGGATAAAAGGAAAGCTTGGTGGATGGTCCTAGGACCTCCTTTCTGGAAGCCTTCTTATCGGCTTTATAGTAAGCTTTGGTGGTTGAAGTTGTAGGCCATCATCCTCGCCATGCGTGACATGTAGCTCTCTTCTCCCAATAAGCATGGTGGTTTCTTATACTTCATCCATCCATTACTTGCCAAGTGAGGATATATTCCTACAAATCCTGTAGGATTGTACATTGGGTCATTCTTCCTTGCCCCAAGAAACATTTTCCTAAAACTCACTTTGCTTGACAAGGGGGCCTCCATTACCCAAGGAGCATGACCATTGACAACTAAGCATGGCCATCACCCGTCAATCCATGATTTAAGGGAGATAAGGGTTGATTATCACTGCATAGCTGGCCACTATTGTAAGAACCATATGATATATGTGAATGGACACGCAAAGTGTAAACAGCTGTTCTCAAAGGCAAAAAATAATAATCTATTTCAAATTAAGAAAAATGAGTGAGATCTGTCTAACATAATCTAAAAATAACTGTTTGTATACCATTTAGTTGAAAAATAGTTCGTTATGCTCCTCTCCTGTGAGCCCCAACCATGTAGATTAAGTAACCAATTGGACACTGCCATCCAATAGCACTTAAATTAGGGTTCATATAATAAAAGATCGCTACATTAACTAAGAGCATGAAAATATTATGTTAAATGGATTAATTTAAGTAAATCTTGAATATTTTAGCTCCTGAACTTTTTTATCCGCCAGAAAAAGAACTCAACTGATATCCAAAATCATATATCCAGCTACCATGTGATAAGCTTGACCTAATCCGTGCATCCTACAAAATGATGTCTAATGCTAGACTTCAATCTTATTTACATTCAAAATCCTGCTAACCCATTTGGAATTTTCCTCAAAATTGAGGAGAGCAGCACCTATTGAAGCTAATAAACAATGCCCATGAAAAAAAAAAAAAATCGCAATTTGAACTTCTTCCAAAAGAAGCTGTTGTGTTCTTCAATTTTCCGTTTGTTTGGCTCATGAGCTCTTTTCTGGCACTGACTAGAACTTGGCCATTAACATTGCAAAAATAGATATATGAATCTAAAATAATTCTTAACTTCCAAACTCTAACCTCATATGATTTCTCCGCAACGATGAACACAAGGCTCATGCTTCAAGCTGCAGAAGACTAGACTATTTGCCATAATAATAGAAAATTAATATTTCAGTCTAAGAAGCACGAACACTTCTCCTAGTGGTGTCGTGGCAGTATCTGACATTCGAACACGGCCTGGACACATGTCAGACGCATGGCTAGAAGTGTCCTGGAATTTGAATGTTTTATTTGGTTGGACACGTTTGGGGCACTTTCAGGACATGGCAAGGGTGGTTTTGTAATTATTTTTCTTAGAAGAATGGGATTCAATGCTATTTAAAATATATTATGGGCTAATTAGAGAAATAATATAAAATTTTAGAAAACAAAAATAACAAACATATAGCTCTAAGCTCCAAATTAGTGATTTTATTCATAATTATATGAATAAAATGAGCAAAATTTATTATTTATATATAATGATATATTATATTATTTTCTGCCATATCCATGTCCTATTTTTGTAAGATTTGCCGTGTCCGTATCTTGTCGTACCCATGTCAAGTGTACATATCCGTGCTTCCTAGATTTAGTCATGTGTGGAGCTGTATTTTTTATTTGTAACTACCTAAAAAGACCCATCATATTATTTATTCTCTTTCATGGGTTTGCACGAGTGTTTCATAAGGAGGGAAGGCATCAATAAAGAACATCAAATCAAAAGAAGAAGAATCCGATAACAGATTTACAAAACTGTCCTAAAACTGGGAAAACTTGGAAAAACAAAAAATAAGCCAAATTTAAACATACATATTGCATAATAAATGCATCAAATTATCTTAACAATATCCCTTATACACTTACCGGATGTAAAAATTCATAACAGTTGATGAAAGATAGGTTTCAGGAGCAAGGCACTGCATGTCTGAGTAACATATTTCAACTGATTCTGGATCATCCCTGTCTCCATAGATGAGAGAAAATAGAATGCTCAAGTCATATTTTAGAGAGATTATGCACTAAGGAAATCATATTCTTCATCTTTCTTCAGGAAAAAGATTATGGTGTACCTTGATGGATAGTAGATCTTAGTCTCTTTCATACTGGACAAAAAAAAAAAAAAAGAAAAGAAAAACACAAAGTTACTGGAATCGAATAATTACAAGCCCCAACCACTTTTTGGCAAGTATGAATGAAAAAAAGACATTAAAAAATCAGAATTAGAACTTCTATCTACCAGTCATCTGCTATGTCTGCTTGCTCCGTCGTTTCTATGAACTGGGGTTCCTCCTCATCCACCAGAACAACAGTTTGCCCCTGGTTGAGGTTGGCATGTGCCAAATCAATTAGTTATAAACTAACATATAATATAAGGAAATAAAAGGTTAGACCCAAAGGATCAACCTTCCCCCAACAAAAATAATATATATATAAATATGTATAAAAAACTGCAAAAAAGCATTCTTCCCAGGAAAACGACCCAAAAACCAAACATACAGAAAAAATAGAACAGGTAAACCAACCAACATAAACACTACTCAACTTCAATGAATAATTTCAAGCTGAAGCATCAAACAATGTCCTATCCAACTCAAAGTTTTTTGGTTTCTTTCTTCAATAAAAAACCTTGCTTAACCCCGGAGGGTGGCTGCTGGCTTTGCTAAACACAAATTAAGAAACCATAAAGGGATCCATAATAACATTTTATCTATAACAAGAGATTATAAACAAGAAGCTTAAGTGGTACCTCTCTCTATCCACCCCCATAAAGGGGAGGTGTAAGGTTCAAACCCTAGTTAAAACATTGGTTTTTGGGGTGGGGGGTTGGTGTTTCATATTTTAGAGAGAGAGATAATGAACAAGAATTATTTTGTAATGGACAAAGCAAAATGAGCTAACATCTTCTATTTTTTTTTTATAAGCAAGCTATAACATCTTCTATATTCCAATAGAAGACAAAATTCTAGGAACCAGCAAGTAATTTAATTTTCTGCAAACTAAACCAAAATGCATAAAATGCAGTTACATCAAGTCTAGGTGAACCCTCTGCAATCTGGATACAATAGTAAGGAAGTAGAGGGCCACTAATTTCCACAAAGGGTAGCAGAGTACAGCCTTCGACAAGGACCATGCCAAAGGAAAAATGGCAGAATGTATCATCAATTGCCGTGCTTCTTTCTACATGAAAAGAAAACAGCATGGCATACATTTCACAAAATGGACTCCAGCCATTTGCAAATATTCGAACCTTGACATGTACCAGCTGCCAAAAATGTTGACATCATTAGTATATCATCACCAAAATCTTGGCATTGGTGTCCTGTTGACAGGAAAACACAAAACCTTAGACAAGGAAGTAAAGGGCCACCAATTTCCACAAAAGGTAGCAGAGTACAGCCTTAGATAAGGACCATGCCAAAGGAAAAATGGCAGAATGTATCATCAATTGCCATGCTTCTTTCTACATGAAAAGAAAACAGCATGGCATACATTTCACAAGATGGACTTCAGCCATTTGCAAATATTCGAACTTTGACATGCACCAGCTGCCAAAAATGCTTACATCATTAGAATATCATCACCAAATGCTTGGTATAGGTGTCCTGTTGACAGGAAAACACAAAACCCCAGAAATTATTGTGCATATCTCGTACTTCCCCCCTCCACACACACCCCCCCCCTTCATTCTCCCCGCTTCTCAAGGAGAAGGTTCAAGTCCAGTCAAAACATGGGATTGTTTGTCTGACTTGCCTAAAGAAAAAGTGAATTTTGAATTATATCATAATTTCTGCATAACCTAGATTTGTCTCCTATACTTTAGTATTATATGGAAAATATAAAGTCAGAAGTTCATTGATGGGAGTCTCATTTATACATAAACATAGATAGAAAATTTGCATCTCAATAGAGATAAAGTGAAAATCGAATTAAAATAAAATTATGTCTTTTACAAGTCGTACAGTATTTCACATTATCGACAAAACCCAAAATTTTGTGTCACCACTAGGGTTGTAATCAAGCCGAGCTTTGGGGTGTTCGGGCTCAGCTTGTCACTTTCATAGAGTGCTCGAGCTCGGCTCGTGTTCCATCGAGCTTTTACTAGCCAAGATCGAGCGCAGTTTGGCTGTTTGAATGAGCTCGATATCAGCTCAACTCATTTATCTGTTACTATCTTGTGTATACATGAGTGTGTGTGTGTGTATATATATATGCACTATAATGCAATCGTAAAACTCCATATTACATTCATGCCAATATAAGAGAAATTGTATAGGTTAGACAAGACTCAAGAGGGGAGAGAGAGAGAGAGAGAGCACTAATATGATTCACAATAAGATGCTGCAAAACCAAAGGGTTGTCGTTGGTTAGATCGCTGAAGAATGCTTGCAAAGGGATGTCGTTGGTTGGATAGTCTATTAATCGTTGCAACTGTTAGGCATCGATTTCTTGGTTACATATGGGCTATAATGGAGATGGGCTTGGGGCCTAGATTTTTTTATTTTCAAAAATGAATGAAACGTTATGGGTTAAATTTAGGTTGGGCTGCATTGGACTGGGACTTGGCCATTATTGATGGGTTAAAATATAATATAATATAATAGTTCATGTTAAGAATAATGAAAAATTGTATATTGCAGTGAATTGTGTGTTTTATGAACAATATATAAAGATTCTATTTATAGGCATATAATCTTGGAGGTTAAGTAAACTTATGAGTTAAGTAAGGGTTATAGTATATGTAATATTGTGAGGTGTACAAGAAACCCTAAGTGGGTTAGGAGAGGGTATAATAGTATATGTATAATCTAACAACCCCCTCAAACTCATGATGGGTTACATGAAACCAACATGAGTTTGGAGACAAGATCATGAAAGCTATGGCAGAGCTATGAAGATCTGACATGTTGAGGCGCAAAAAAGCTCGTGATGACCACTGGAGACGCATGGTGATGCAATGACGGAGCTGTGAAGATCCGGCATGTTGAGGCCCATGGAGGCACATGATGACCACTAGAAGCGCGTGGCAGTGCAGTTGTAGAGCTGTGAAGACCCGACACGTTGAGGTGCATAGAAGCGCATGATGACCACTGATGGCGCGTGGTAACGCGGTGGCGGATCTACAAAGATCTGGCTCGTTGAGCGCAAGTGAGCATATGATGACCACTAATGTTCTTGTAAGCTTGAACGAATATATGGAAGACCCAAATCTGAGAACGAGGATTTATTGAACGATAAGGAGAATGTCATCGATGAGCGACTAGAGAGAACCCAAAAAGATAAGGAGAAAAGGTTTCAAAACCATAGCTCTGACAATTAACCATCGTCGAGGATCATACTGATGTTGCCATCCCCAGCGATGGCGACAATGAACTGAGAAGACTACTACTGGTGATTGATAGGCTCTAATACTAGGTTAAGAGTAATGAAAAATTGTATATTGTATTGAACTATATATTTTATGAACAATACATAAAGGTCCTATTTATAGGCATATAATCTTGGAGGCTAAGTAAACTTAGGAGCTAAGTAAGGGTATTATAGTCTATGTAATATTGTGTGGTGTACAAGAAACCCTAAGTGGTCTAGGAGAGGGTATAATAGTATATGTATAATCTAACAGTTCATAGGCATACTTAAAATAGTCTGTATATATATATATATATATATATATATATATATATATATATATATATATATCTACGAGCTCAAAACGCGCTGTTTGACAAGCTCGTTCACGAACATGTTCGTGAACAAACGAGCCGAGCTTGGGGTTGCTTGGGCTTGGCTCGTTTAATAATCGAATATGAAAATTTTGTTTGCATTCGGTTCATTTACTAAACAAACGAACACATATCAAGCTCTTATCGAGCCGAGCCCGAGCTATATGTCGAACGCCCGGTTCATTTTCAGCCCTAGTCACCACCCATGTCATTTAGCATCCTTTCCTTTGTCACCTCAAGTGTTCCAACATTCAACATTGTTTCAGAGCTCAAACTCTTACGCCGCAACTAAAAGACCACTCTTAACTTCCAGCACCATCAACAACTTGTTAGCAGAGATGTGACATTTCATGAGTGTGCGATGCTTACTCCGCAGAAAGAATGATGAGCAAGTGCAGTTTCAGGTTGAGAAAGATGCACAGTTGCAGCGGTACAGTGTGGCTAGAGACAGACTGAGGAGGGCGATTAAGCCACCTCAAAAGTATGGCTTTTCACATCCTGATTCGGTTGCTTATGCACTTAGTTTGGCAAAGAGTATTGATGAGCAGGTATCGTGTACTTATCATGAGGCTATCACGGGTGGAGAGTCAGCACAGTGGTCTGTTGCCATGAGTGAGGAAATTGAGTCTCTTCATAAGAACAAGACTTGAGAGCTAGTCAAGAAGCCTAAGGGTCAGAAGATTGTGGGTTGTAAATGGGTCTTCAAGAAGAAGGAAGAAACTCCAGGAGCGGAAGATGCAAGGTTCAAGGCACGCTTGGTGGCGAAAGGCTATACACATAGGGAAGAGGTGGACTTCAATGAAGTTTTCTCTCCTGTTGTGAAACATAGCTCAATCAGAGTGTTACTTGCTATGGTTGCTCTGCATGACTTGGAGCTTGAGCAACTTGATATCAAGACTGCGTTATTGAATAGAGAGTTGGAAGAGCAGATTTATATGCATCAGCCTAAGGGGTTTGAGATTCTGGGAAAGGAAGACCATGTTTGCCTACTGAAGAAGTCCTTGTATGAGCTGAAGCAGTCTCCTGTAAAGTGGCATGAGCGATTCGACACCTTTATGGTTGGGAGTGGCTACTGTAGGAGTGATTTCGATAGTTGTGTGTATCACAGGAGGCTCTCAGATGGTTCGTATTTGTACTTGTTGCTCTATGTTAATGACATGTTGATAGCTAGCAGAAACATGTCAGAAATCAACTTGTTGAAAGCTCAGCTTAGTGGTGAATTTGAGATGAAGGATCTAGGTGTCGCGAAAAGGATTTTGGGTATAGAGATTTATAGAGACAGAGGAGTGGGTAGATTGTATTTGTCACAGAAGAAATACATTGAACAAGTGTTGGAAAGTTTTCGGTATGCAAGCATCAAAGCTTATGAGTACTCCATTGGCAGCCCACTTCAGACTTTCGACAGAATTGTCACCACAGACTGAAGAGGAGGTGGAGCACATGTCTCGTGTTTCTTATGCTAGTGCAGTTGGTAACATCACTTATGTTATGGTGTGCACTAGGCCAGACATTTCACATACAGTTAGTGTAGTGAGCAGATACATGGATAAACTTGGGAAGGGTCATTGGCAGGCTGTGAAATGGATATTGCGATATTTGCAAGGTACTGCAGATGTTGGATTAGCCTATATAACAGAGGCAGCAACACGTTTGGGAGTGTTGTTGGATATGTTGATTCGGATTATGATGGAGATCTTGATAGGAGGAGGTCCTTGACAGGGTATATCTTTACACTTTATTGGAGTGTAATCAGTTGGAAGGCGACTTTGCAGTCTACAGTTGCATTGTCTACTATAGAGGTTGAGTACATGGCTGCCACAGAGGCAGTGAAGGAAGCTATAAGGCTTAGAGGCTTGGTTAGTGATCTAGGCTTGCAGTAGGATGATTTGACTGTATTTTGCAACAGCCAGAGTGCTATACATCTGACTAAAAATTAGATGTTCCATGAGAGGACCAAGCATATTGATGTCAAGTTGTACTTCATCAGAGATGTGATTGCGCAAGGCGCTATTGCAGTGAGGAAGATTGGGACAGTAGAGAATCCGGCAGATATGATGACTAAGGTCATTTCTACTATCAAGTTCAGACACTGTTTGGGCTTGATTGGTGTTTACAGTTGCTGAGGCCCTTAAGGGCATGCGAAGGAGGCGAAAGGAGTAGCTGGGATTGTGGAGCTTAACGGAATTCGAGCCAAGGTGGAGATTTGTTATGTTGTGGCCCGAATTTTGTCTCAACCCGGGTCGCGTTGTGACCCGAAAAATGGGCTTTGTGTGGCCTTAGGCCACCAAACGAAACAAGCACATCGCCAAACCGCATAAGTTCTAGTGTTCTGTGTGTTGTGCTTGTTTCATTTTGTCGTATTTCGTTATTTTGTTTGGTTCATCGACTGTTTTTACATCAAGAAAGAATGTGATTTCTGGCAGAGCATTGGATTTCAAGGGTTATTGGTGTGAATTGAAGAATGGATTAATGAAGATTAGAAGGGGGCCACGTGTTATGCTTTTGGGAAGGAAGGTCAATAATTTCTATGTTTTGTTGGGAAATACTATGTTAGGTGGAGCAATTGCAAAGACAGAATGGAAGCCTATTTCGAAATCTACTAGAGTGCCCAATCAAAAGCAACAAGAGAAGGAAGAAGTCTTGGAAATTGCAAGAACACCAACCTTTATTCCAGAAGCAATAAGAATTCAATTTGGTGATGTGAGAGTAGATTCCAAGTTCAACTATTTGAACTTGGAGTTTGCTCGCAATAGGTGAATGCGATGGAATGGTGAAGTAACGACGAGAGGAAAGAAGGTGTTTTGTTCAAGGTGGAAAGATTTTCAGTCAAAGTGGAGCTATGGAGGAGCGCGTGAAAATCAAATTTGAGCCAAGGTGGAGATTGTTAGGAATTGTCTCAAATTTCTATTGTAATTTGGTTTCTATTTTAGAGTTGTAATTTATTTGGTAATTTCTTGTTAGGCTTAGTCTTGGGCTTCAAGTAATTGTAATCCTTGTCCAACAAGGAATTGGGTTTGAAAACTTTATAAACAGAGGTGAGGTTGAGAAGAGAAGTGGTAAAGAAAAGAGAGAGATAATTGTAGGGAGAGAAAAGTGAGTAGAGAGAGAAATAATGTGTAACCAAAGTATTGAAGTAAAGAAAGTCTTTCTCCGCTTGTGGACGTAGGCAATTTGCCAAACCACATAAATCTGATGTTTTTGTGTGTTTTTTGTGTTTTATTTGCCAATAGTGTGTGCAATCCTAACAAGAACTTTAAGAGTAAAAAATTGGGGTTTAAGTTGTACCAAACCATTTCTTCCTACATATGTGCTCAGAGAACCTTACATGTTCTATTAATACCCTAGATCCCACATCACACTTGCATCAGATTTCGGTGATCTTTCTCTCTCAGTATGTGGGATTCTTCAAAGTACAACACTAGCTGTGTTGAACCCAATAAAGGTTATAATTTCAATCAATATTTCAGTTACTTCATCTAACAAATTCAAGGAGCATCTCTTTCTGATTACTAGCAAAAACTTTCATCTTGTTGTATCATCCCTTCTCATTATCTTTTTGTTTTGTTGTCACATAAACAGCAGTAAATAAATTCATTTTGTAACTTCACTGTCATGAACTATTTTCTGTTTCTTCTGTTCAGTTCTTTTCTTTTTTTTCCCCTGGCATACAATATTCATTGTGGCAGCATTCTTCCAAGGAAGTTCCCTTTAAAATCTGAGCGCACATTTGAGGTTAGCAAAGTCAACAACTCTCGAGCATTTGAAATTTTGGCACTTAACCACCGGGCCATTCGCCCAGGCGGTATAACCTCACCTCCCAATGGGAGGTGAGGATTCAAGCCCCATAGTGGGCATTTGAGAGTGCATGTGTGTGTGTGTGTGTGTGTTTGTTTGTATGTGTTTGCGAATATTTACCTAACTACGAAAAAAAAATTGGGACTTGGATCTATATACTGGTATATACTGGTGCAGAAATTTCAAAGTACACAACAAAGTAAATTTCTAAAAGAATAAATAACAGCATTATAGTGGTGACATCTTATTTTCATTCAGTAAAATATATAATTGAAGAAATAATGATATAATAATGGGGGATAAAAAAAGAAAATGGGAAGAACTTACATTCTTACGCCTCGAATCATTTGCAGGCCGGCACTGAAACACATTGCCCCTAGCAAGAAAGTAAAAAAAAGTATATATTTATGATTCTCATTCACTCAGGTCATGTAGTTTAGCCAAAAACTAATAGGGCAGATCCAATTAGTAATCCATGAGCCATAAGAAAGTCCTTTGAACTCAAATTATACACAATATGTCCAAATTCCTAACAGTACTAACATGTGATTAAAAAGAAGAACCCAGGCAAGAACCATGCATCAACAAAAGCCCCTTAGCCCCCTCCCATCTTTGTCCTTTCCATCATTCACACTGCCAAAGCAAGGTATAGGTAGGAAGAACTGACACCAGAGACTTCACGAGAAAAACTTGAAAAAGAATCAGAAAATGACCAAGGATAAACCTTAATGTACAAGAATTGAGGAGGCAGAACCAATAAGAAGAGTATGTAACTTCTTTTATATCTCTTGTTCTTTTAAATCATCTCACCTCGTATGTTGACTCATATTCAAGCTTCGACAAGAGAGGGCTTCCATGCAACAAGCCATGAGACAAAAGTCTTACTAGCAACCGATTTGGCAGAATTATAACAAAGAAATGAGTTCCACGTATTAAAACTGCAAGTTATAAGAAGCTTTAGCTCCTTCCATATTACTGCAACAATTTTAACCTTAAAAATAATATAAATTTAGGACCTGTTTGGCAACTGTTTCTGTTTTACGTATTTTATTTCATACAAAGCAGAAGCATGCTTTTATTGTACTGTGATTTATTCCGAAACAGAAACATGTTTGGTAACAAAATTTGTTGCACATGTTGTCTAGGATCGATAATACAAAAAGATTGAGAGATAGATAGTGATGTAACTATAGAATTGGAGCGGGTTGGACAAAATAAAGACAAGCTAGTGGGATTTTATGTGATAAGAGAATAACACATAAGCTGAAAGGAAAATTCTATAGGACCGTCATTAGACCAACTACGTTGTATGAAACAAGAGTGTTGGGCCCTAAAAAATAAACAAGAACAACACTTTCATGTAGCGGAAATGAGAATATTAAGATGGATGAGTGGAGTGACTAGAAGAGACAGTGTCACTAATGAAAGTGTGAGAGAAAAAGTAGGGGTAGAACCCATTGGTGAGAAAATCTGATAGAGTAGACTTGGATGGTTTAGACATGTACATCGGAGACCAAAGATGCACGGGTCAAACGAGGAAGACTGGTTGTAAAACTCCCTCCTTCTCGTTTTAAATATCCCTTTTTAAAAACCTATACACAATAGGAGTAGAAGGTAAGAGACAGAGAGGGCGACCAAAAATAACATAGGATGAGTGATGCGAACCAAGAAGGCTAATAATATTACGATATTAAACTGTCAACGAACCAGAGAGAAAGAAAAGGATAAGAAGTCAGAAGATGAGATGAGAGTAGAAGAAGGTGGTGAGAAAACAGACGAAGGAGATGAGAAGGCAGATTGAAAGAGACAGGCTAGAGAGACTAAGGGATTGAAAAGAGCAAGAACAAGAGGGAGAAGAAGAGATACAGAGGAGTTCACAAACTCAAGAAATATATTCAATCGTCCAAAATTTGAATTGTTTAGTTACACGAAAGCCTTTATATAGGCAAAACATAAATAAATACTAAGAAACCCTAAAATATTAAAATACTAAAATACCCCCTTAAAACTAAAACAATGACAATAATAAAATTAAACCCTAAATTAAATTAAATCTCTAATATCATTTGTCTCTGCCCCTTCTCCAAAAGTAGAGGCGTACCACATTCAGCTCATCCAAATAAATCATAATTCGTCCTGCATCAATTCTCCTCGGCTGAGAAGAACTCTTCTCTGAAGAGTAAAGCGGATAGTACTACTCTAAAAAGCTCAGATCAAGAACATCCTTAACCCAATCCAAATACCATGGTTGACGTGATGGAAGAACAAGTGTTGTTGCCGAAGATAATGTAATTCCACCAACTGAAACACAAGCTAACAAAATAGGAAGCTCAAAGGTACCACGATTAGGCATCAAATACTTCGCATGAAAAATTGGACTAATACTGCTACCTGATGACAAGTCAAATAAATATGCATTAGGTCCAAATTTATGAATGATGTAGAGATGTCCAATTACTTGGGCTTGCATTGCCACGAAAGAGTTCTGAGGATAAGGTTGTGGTGGTGCACAAATTATAACAAAATCTCCTTTCATGAAATCAAGATTCCTATGATCAGCATATACAGTAAATTCACAATTTGTATTACTCAAATCATTTTGTCGTCACATATCGGCATGAAACTCAGGGACAAGCTGGACAAAGGAATCTGAAATTTTAAATGAACAGGAATGTGGAGGCAGTGAAATAAAGTCAATGGCAAGCTGGAGAGAGAACCAACCAAGTAGAATCTCAAAAGAATAATCTCCAGCAGACCAATTGGCCAAGCTATTATATGCAAACTCCACAATAGATAAAACCAAGTCCCAAGTGTCAAGGCACACTATTACAAAATAACTAACCAACTTTCCTAGATTGTGGTTGACAATCCCAATTTCCTTTTCAGTTTGATGTTGAGATGCAAAGGAAAATTTCAAATTGGTGCCCAAAGATGTCCAAAGCGTTTTCCAAAAATGACTTTTATACTTAACATCCCTTTCTGATACAATAGAAGAATTATTTTCAATGAAATGTTTCTTTGAAGATCTAATCAATTGTTCCTCATGTTCAACGTACTCCCTGGGATGTAAAGGATGATGTGGGACATTAAGTTCATGTGGTGGAGAATTAAACACATTTTCTAATGCAACATGGGAAACTTCTTTTGCCAAGATGATTTTGTCAACACAAGGCTGAGGAGAAGACCTATATTGTACCTCAGAGATTCTTTCTAATGGCTTTGTGGGATTTAAAATGATATTTTTACCATTATACTTGAAACTATAGGTGTTCCCTTGACTATAGTGAATTAAATTTAAGTCACAGATCCATGGGCCAAGAAGCACGCGTGCTACATTCATAGGTAAGACATCACACCAAATCATACCAGAGTAGTCACCCATTTGAATTGGAACTAAGCACCTTCCAGAGACAATCAAGGAAGTGTCTTCTGCCCAGGCCACTCTATATGGTTGTGGGTGAGGCTCAAGTTTAAGTTTCATGCTATTAACACCTGATTTTGACACTACGTTTATTTAACTTTCTTTGTCAATTATGATTTTACAAACTTTATTTCCGCATTTGAGACGTGTGAAATAGTTTGGTGTGACTCCAGTCATTCTTTCCCAAAAGCATTGATAGAACGCATGTTAAGACATTATTGCGGGTCTCATCAGCTTTCCAACCTTTCGCATGGTTAGGATATGTTCCAATTTTGTTCATGGCATCTAAGTACTCAAATTAAAGATGAAAAATAGATGGGTAAAGAATGCCGATATATGACTCAAATTGATTAAGTAACCAAGTTATAAATCACCGCAATGCTCACACAAGAACAAAAATGCAAAAAAAGGTTAGCAATTATGGGCAGAATTAAGTGCGGTAGTGGTGACAAGCAACAAAGAGGCAGTGAGGTAATGAAGGTTAATGGCAAATAAATAATGATTTTCAATTAAAGCCAGGACCTTTTGCAAATTTATGAACTTGAACAACAAATAAAAGTACTAAGAACAATTCTCAATGCCGATATATGAATTAGTGCATGTACCTTTACCAAGTCTGATTTAAGTGTCCAAGCGAGTAGGATGTTCCCGAATTGGCTCGACAAGATGTACCGGAGAAATCCTGTTCCAAAATTATTGCTGATGTATTCCTTTTCCTCTGGGCTGAAGCTGATGTTGGGCCTATCTGAGTTGGGTTAAAGCATGCCTGAATGGTGAACACAAATAATCCAGCAGGGATCCAAATCTGGGCTGCTAATTTTATTTTTTTTACTTGTTCACTGTTGTACTGGATTAGACTAGGCTAGTCTTGTTCTGAAACTGGACTGAACTTTAGGCTTGATAGTGATAGATCAACTATTACTTCCTGCATCCAGGTCAAGCCTGACTCTTATAGTATGCTGGATCAGATCCAAATATTTGCCGGGTCTGGTTACAAAATAAACCAGAATATAGACTTTCCAATTTGAACGCGCTGAAGGTGCAAGATTATCAGACGTAGTTATGACGACGCTAGGTCTTGGGTGATGAGTTGACGGCAGCACCAATGGACGGCAACAGCAAACGATGATGACAATGATAAAATTTCCGGCGATTACAAAACGATGACAACACACTCTATTGACGCATGGCACTTCTTGTGAAAGCGATGTGATGTCGGCCTCAACCAATGACTGCGAAGATGACAACAAGTCTGTATTGGCTATTTTCCGACGAGGTAGTGACAATGACAAGATCTTCAATTATGGGCGTTTGATTGGGTGTGTGGATAACATAAACGCTGGGGGTTTGGTTCGATTGGTTGTCGACTAGGTTTATGGTTGTGTACAGTAGTTGTTTGGGTTAGGAGGCTTATTGAACAGTAGAGGTTGCGGTGGTGGATTGGGGTTTGTTCAGTTGTGATGGGGTTCAAAGGTATGAGCAAGGTTGGTTGAGATTCTGTTTGGTGGTGTTAGATGAGCCTTGTTTGGATGGCAGTGATTAGGATTTCAGTTGGTCTGGGTCTTACTGCAAATGGTGGCAGTGGCGGCTAGGACAGGTAGGGTTTGGTTTTGTATGGGTTGATGATGACGAAGGGTATGTGGGTTTGGGGTCTGTGGATGAACAATGAAGGTTGATTGTTGATGAACATATTGCTGTGAACAGTAAGCTTTGTAACAGTGATGATGATTGCTATATGATTTTTTTTTTCTTTTAAACTTGAATCTTTTGTTTTGATACCAATTGATGAGGACTAAAAAGGTTAATAATATTGCAATATTAAACTGTCAACGAACCAGAGAGAAAGAAAAGGATAAGAAATCAGAAGATGAGATGAGAGTAGAAGAAGGTGGTGAGAAAACAGACGAAGAAGATGAGAAGACAGATTGAAAGAGATAGGCTAGAGAGACTAAGGGATTGAGAAGAGCAAGAACAAGAGGGAGAAGAAGAGATACAGAGGAGTTCACAAACTCAAGAAATATATTCAATCATCCAAAAACTGAATTGTTTAGTTACACAGAAGCCTTTATATAGGCAAAACATAAATAAATCCTAAGAAACCCTAAAATATTAAAATACTAAAATACCCCCCTAAAACTAAAACAATCACAATAATAAAAATTAACCCTAAATTAAATTAAATCCCTAATTTTAATTGTCTCTGCCCCTTCTCCAAAAGTACAGGCGTAACACATTCGGCTCATCCACATAAATCATAACTCGTCCTGCATCAATGAGGTTATTAAAAATGATTTTAAGAAGTTAAATATAGTAGGTGAAATGGTATGTAATAGAAAAGATTGGAGAGAAAGAATTCATGTGGCCAACCCCATTCATATGGGATTAAGGCAAGGATGAAGGATGATGATGAATGTTTCAAAGTAGAAAAGTGAAAAAGATGTTTGGATGATTGTAAAAAGAATACGATCTTTACATTATATTGGCTATTAAAATGAATCTCTCTGCAGTAGTTCAATTACAGTAGCAAAAACAAGTGAAAACATCTTTTTCTTGCTTCCGGAGTTTGGCCTTTTTCTAAAGCAAATGCAGTACAGTACAAAACGTAACAAATGTCACCAAACATGCTTTCGCCATTTGTTTCTGTTTTTCATCGATTTGGCAACAAAAACATGAAGTAAAAACAGGTTTCCAAACAGGCCCTTAGGAAATTTTTTCCGACAGATCAGTATATGTTTAATATTGAAATTGACAAATTCATGAAAGAACAGATTTTCCCTCCAAAGCAACAAAATGAATGAAAACAGTAACCAATATTGCATACTCCTAAATACACATCCAGTGTAGCCACAACAATGATGCCATGACAAACTCGCAGACTGAATACCCCCCAATAAATGTCAAAATTCTATGCAGCAAAGCACCGCAATCACATGAAATGATGCAGCACTATACAATTCATTTTTTGCACATAAATAAACATGCATGACATCAATACCTGTATCAGAGTGCTAGATATGCCTGATAGTCACATAGATGGAATGTATATGCAAACAGACAGAACTTTTGTCTATATTCACAATGTCAGTTGATGTAGTAGTGTCAGACAAGCAAGTAAAATCTTCTACAGAAAATTTTGAAAATAAATTGAAATCATTGGAGGGAAATAGTGCATACTTCTTAGAGAATAAGCCAGACGCATTTTTGTCAAAATGAAGTGGAGAACAAGTAGAAGAGTGTCCGCCCTTTTGATTGCCATTTGAGAGAATGTGTTTGTCACCAGAAAGACTGCTAGGGCACTGAAAAGATGATTGCCTTGAAGATGAACTGCTCTTGTGTCTTGTTGTCCTTTGTGAAAACTTCCCCATATGTCCTATCTTCCGACGGTCACAGCGACTCAAAGTGGATAATTCTTTTCCAAAGGCATTTACTGTCCTACAATCTGACTGCTACATAAATAAACAAATAAAAAGATTAAAAGAACTTATATTTTTCAGATAAAGCAGGCCCAACAAATCAGAAAGAAAAAATATATATATATTCAAGTTCAAAAAACCACCATACATTCTCCTCCAATTTTTTACAAAAAGATGAGGTGAATGAGGACTGTGAAGGCGGAAGAGATGATGGAGCCTCCTGCTCAAAGACATCAGATACACCTACAAAAAGCAGATTTTGTGATTAAGAAACTACAAAAGAAACAGCATGCCCGACACATATCTGTGCTCGATTTTAACATCAATTACCGACAAAATACTTCATAACAGAAACATGGTTACTACACCAGAAAAAAGAAGTAGAAGGTTTGTCCCATGTGGCCAATTCTATATCTTCCAGTCCAATTTGGATGGAATACTGAATTTTTTTTAATTTGGTACGGACCAAAATTTCTTCCCACTCCATCCATACAACAAAGGCAACCTCAAATTTTATATGGAACTAATTTGCTAACATCAAAACAAAGAATTATACACACTCTTTTCCGATTATAAAAAAAAGCACATGTACATTTCCATTGATTGTTCTAAAGAAAAATTGGTGTGCCTTGGGAATATGTTTGAGGTTGTTTAGTAGGAGAGAGGAGAAGAGAATTTTTTAAATATGTTCCAACAATGATTATCACCTCAAAAGACGAAAAATAACCCTGGAGCCCGCCAAATCTATCACTTCAAAAGTAAGAGGATCTGGAGTGAAGTACACATTTAAGTATAATATAGGAGTACTTTACAAATAGTGTAGGGTGGATTCCCATTCCTTCACTTCACTTCCTTGTTTTCCACCTTCCTCTACATTAACAAACTATCAGAAGTGATCAAGCCTAGTCTTGGTTTTTTCCTTTATCTTTTTTTCTCTTAAGTGACAAATTGAATGAACTGGAAGTGAATCAGGTTACAAAAGCAAGCAAGCGCGCGCGCACACACACAGAATGGAACTAGTTTCGAGCGTATTCTACAAATTATACTCCTACTAACCTAACATTGAAAGAGATCATATGGAAAGCCAATGTAAACTGGAAGGGGCTTGATAAGTTTAGGATGAAAAGACAATCTAAAGTTAAAATGGATTTCTGTATAGATTGAGGTTAAAATTTGTGTAGTAAAAGCAATCATCTTGCTCACAAGGGAATTCAAGCAAGGTTACGCAAGCCAGCGTTTAAGAAACCCGAGGCAAGGCGACCATAGTCAGGTATCACTTAGGCAATCACCTTACTGCATCAACTGTTGAGGCGATGCCTCACCAAAGTTAACACGTAATTGAAAAAAAAAGGCCAACAACTTCTAACAAGGGGCATTTAGCATATTCTTATTAAGCCATTTTCAAGAGAGCTCCATTCAACTTAATTATTCTCTGGGGTAGAAATGTTGAGCAGCTTAGAAGAATAAAATGACAATAGGAGTAAAAATGTTTAAAAAACGACAAGAAAGCAAATTTGGTAAACATTAATTGCTTAGGGTTATGTCAAATAGTTCAAAGCAAGACTTTTTTTCCTAGTTGAAACTCACACACCCACTAGACCTTATCTTGAACCCTCGACCTTTGAAAAGTGAGGAAGTACCACTACGCTACAACCCTTATAGTTCAAAACAAGACTTTGGCCCCATTTGACTTGGTTCTTCGCTCCATTCCATTCAAAAGAGACTCGAGGAGTTTGAAAGTTATGAATACAGTTTTGATGGAAGTGACGAGAGTTTTGCATGAAGATTTTGATGATGTTTGGAGTTAATCTTGGATGTTCACTCTTTTATTTTAT
Organism: Cornus controversa; assembly: GCA_026545225.1. Taxonomy (NCBI): domain Eukaryota; kingdom Viridiplantae; phylum Streptophyta; class Magnoliopsida; order Cornales; family Cornaceae; genus Cornus; species Cornus controversa. Next base: position 46,275,039 of record CM048848.1, read on the forward strand.
TCTATTTGGTTGTTTTGAAATTTGCAATATGAACATGACCTTTAATTTGGGATTCTTTTTCTTTAATGTGAACAAATTTGAGTATGAATGATATAGTTGTAACATATGTTATATTTTTAAGAGATTTTAATCACTCAATTGATTGCATAAGATAACCACCGACCTAGTAAGTCGTATCAAGTTGAACTATCAAACTATATGTTAATGCTCAATTCCCTCAAGATAAATTATGATTATCAAATGGAACTTATAAGTGTAATCATATTTATGGTGATGATAATTGTTTATACTGTTTGAGTTAGACATAAATAGTCCTACCAAAGAAAAAAAAAACATACAAATAGATTTTAATTTCTCAATTACTGATCATTTCACAATGAGAAAGGCTATCAAGAGAGTCCTCTCATGACAATAGTCTTGAGTTATCTTTATTAACAACTGAATTGAGACAGCTTTTGAGATATTTGAAAAGTAAAATGAATCTTCTAATAAATCTCTCAATTCAATGGTCAACAAAAAGAGGGTTCTTTCATAAGAGGACTCTTGATAGCCTTACTCTTTCACAATCAAAACCTTGCTTCACTTAGACTAACACCTTGTGGCCGCGTCTCACCTTGGTCAATTTGGAGTTTAAGCACTTCGAGGATGCCTTCCACATTTTAACGACGACTATTGAGATGACATGTTATCTCCAAATAAATTCTTGCTTCTTATTTTAAATATACAGTTGAGGGGAAGCGTTAGCTCAACGGTAAGGTTACTCCATTGTGACCTGGAGGTCAGGAGCGGAGCCAGGATTCTGGTGTTGGGGGGGCCAAATTTTTTTTTTTTTTAACATCAGTTTAATATTAGTTTTATGTATAAGTACAAAAATATATATAATATATATGTATTATATAAATGTATAAGAGTAAATGTATATATACAATATATAAAGCATCAATAGTTTTTAGTGGCTTGACTAGACTTAGGCCTATGCTTCCAAAGTAATCAATTAACCTGAAAATTTATCAATTAGTTATTTAAATAATTTTTCTTATCAAACTTTCCTAACAAGGATAGAAAAGATTAAACTAAAATTGAAAAAGCTTTCAATTAAACAATTAGACTTTTAACTTATAAACAAATACAAAATTCATGTAGTAATATCACAAATTAATAATTAAGCAAAATATGGAACACGTCATACATATTAACATATCAACTATCAATCTATCATTATTTTTAATTATCAATTAATAGTATAATCATACTAATAGAATAATTCAAAATAATACTTCTAATTCAATATTCCTTAATACCAATTTTTGCTAATATATAAGTATGTCTCTAATCACTACTCTAAAAATATAAGCTTAGTTTGATAAGTATTTATCTATTAAATAAAGTACAACTGCTTCTTTTTCTTTTTTTCAAAACCCATATAAAAAATTATTTCTCAATCCAAGGAACAAGATTGAAATTAAATTAGGAACCAAATTGATATAAAAGGGATTAGTGTGGGTGTGTTTATGTTCATGATGTGCATGTGCTATTGAGATTTCGGATACAAAATTGACATAATATACTATTATATTAGTATTGAGTTTCTAAAGGGCCAATGACCAATGAAGAATCGGGTTTGGTTGGGTTTGGTGGAGTTTATTAGTATTGAATTTCTATAGGCCCAATAACTAATGAAGAATTGGGTTTGGGGGGGCCAAGTAGTGCCTATACATATATTAATTTTGAAATACATGCATACTAGTAAAGGAATTTCAATTTTTTGGGGCGGCCATGGCCCCTGCTGGCCCCCCTGCTGGAGGTCACAGGTTTGAAACAAGGAAATCACCTCTCCGTATGTGGAGGTAAGGCTGCATACATCTAACCCTCCCCGGACCCCACAATGATGGGAGCCTCGTGCACTGGGTTTGCCTTTTATTTTAAATATATGGTTCAAATCAAAATATTCAATCTGCATTTCTAGCTTGAAGGGAGATCCAATTCCACAAAATCAATTGGATGATAGTTAAACATATTGAAAGTCATCGTGAAACTGAGTGTGCTATTACTGATGGACAAAAGGGAGCTGCCAAGATTAAAGAAAATAATAGTAATAAAAAAATCTAATAAAAAAAAAGATAAAGTAAATATGCATTTAATATGCTACCAAAGCAATCAAAATCTCATTGACAAAACCTGGCTTAGATTGTTCGGGCACCTCACATTCATCATCGTCCTGTCCAATAAAAGCCATGAAAAATTATAGTCAAAACAAAGCATTAGATATTGCATATATATGCTAAATTCTAAAATGCACCAAGAAATTATGTTAAGGTGTCCTCATCTAATTTACAGTTTACATCACAGATCACAATTGATGGAAAAGAATGTGAATTGACTCCAACTTAAAATGATATATATCTACATATGCATTGATTGTAGTTATGGAGGTAATTAATATTAGTTCCCTACACAATAAGGATAAATTAAAAAAATAGGTTTCAATATAATTACTTATGAAGAAAAATTAAAATGTTCGATACCAGTTATTTTTATAAATCTCTTTCATTTAGGTAAGCAAATAACCTTTTCCAATTGATATGTAATGTTCTAATTTAATGTGCATAAAATATTTGACGTGTGTAGGGAAATAAATAGCACGAATAACACTTGTAAAGACAACCTAGAGATCTTTGTTGCGAAACTGAAGAAATCATTGCTGAATATGTACAGCATTCTGGATTATTGTGTTGCTGCAAAAGATGTAAAACCGCTTCAAAATGTGCAATCCCATCATTGGAAACAGATATGGTCATGTTATGCTGTGAGAATTCCCACTTCAGATGTCATATAACACCTCACAAAATAAGAGGCAAAAGAAAACGAAATTTCTTCAAAATCACAATGATTGCTGTTATAGAGTTGGATTATACACTAAAAAAACTAACTTACAAACAATAATCCAGACAAATTATCTGAGAGTGAAAATTAGTCTTATAGCATAATGTCTACAATCAAACTACTTCTGACATCAACTCCGCCTACCACAAAACACCTGAAATATCACTGCCAATGGTGATCTTTACACATCCAGTCAGCAATCTTCTACCAATATGGATCCCAAACTTGGAAGTGTTCTTATGTAGTGTGAGGGAAGAAGTCTATAAGTTATTAGATACAGGAGAAACTATGCAGTAGGGGGTTATTAGACAAATTTACTTACAATCTGCAACTCAACCTTGATGTTTCACCAAAATTGAAATAAAATATGATCAATCACAGAATTCAGACACGTAGGTAGATAATTATGTGATGAAGACCACATTCTGTACAAGAGAGATGCAGTTAGCCAATCTTGCAGACATGACCTGCACTTGAGCAACTTATAAAGCAAATGTTTACATGCCTGAACATGTCTATATGCACTCTTATGCTAAGCCAGATACCTCTATGGTCTCTCCTTGTCTTTTTTTATTAAATTTCTCAAAATTGTTACCCTGTTTGAAATTTTCATTATTTTAATAGCACTCTCTCTCTCTCTCTCTCTCTCTCTCTCTCTCTCTCTCTCTCTCTCTCTCTCTCAAACTATTCACTCTCAAACTATTCAAATGTGGAGTGTGCAACGACCTGCTATTCAACAATGAAAATGGACGTATCTAGGAAAAAGGGAAAGGAGACCAAATTGGCTGCTCAATTTAATCACATATATTAGTTGATCTGCATGACTTGCTAATAAACAGAAAATATAGCAATTTAACCCAGTGGTCAGCTTGAACTCATCAAGTATAATTAAGTCCATTTATTATTTCTAAACAGAAAAAGAGGAAAATAAAAAAGAGGTTTCCTAACATTCATAGTGGGTGTATCAGGACATATATGGAAGATTTAGAACACATGAAACCCTCCACAATAAGTTCCACTGTAGGATCCAAACCCCAACCTTGAAAATATGGGTAAATAGCAAACATTTTATAGTTATTGAGCTACATGTGAATTCAAATTCATCTAAGGCCAAATTATGAGGGTCGTTGCCTGATTCAGCTCAGTGCCATTGGTGCAAGTTCCTGCTTTGTGTGAAATACCAAAGGTTAGGTCCAAACTGTGTTCCCACGAACAGCAAACAATCATGCCCACATCCAAACATGCATGAAATTAATATATATATATATATATATATATATATATATATATGTGTGTGTGTGTGTGTGTGTGTGTGTGTGTGCGCGCGCGCGCGCACGCGCGCAGAGATATGTCAATTTATTTGTTATATGTAAAATTGAAAATTATATCCATACAATTCGCAAAGAAAGTGCACCTTCTCGAGTCGGAGCCGTTGCCGGCGCTCCCTCTCGTCTTCGAGAAGCCTGAGTCTGGACCTAAGCTTCTCTCCCTTGTCGCGCAATTTGTGACTGAGTGTTTCAATGTTGCACTTTGCTTTGGAAATGTTATCGTTCAGCTCTTTATCCCCCAGTTGTTCGAATTCGTCCCTCTGAGGGTCCTGCGATTGCTCACCGTCCATCGCCGACGGAGGTTGTGCGGTGGTGGTGATCACCAGTACAGGAGGAGGCTCTTCGTCGCCGCTGTTTATTATTTTTTCCCAGTCAAGATCCATCGGTCTCTTCTTCACTCCCACTTCTTCCATGCATGTATGTAGATGTGTATGTATGTGTATTTTATATGTATATACACAGACACACTCCTCTTGCACGATCAGATGCTTTCAGCTCTGCAGCTTTCTCTCTCCTCGAAGCGCTCTCTGTACAATGACAGTGAAGAGAGAGAAAGTAGACCATGGAAAAGGGGAAAATGAAAGAGAGTAGTAATTAAGAACTTTGGTAGGGTTGAAAATGAACCGAACTGTTCCGAAATTTCAATCCTCGTTAAATTGAGTTCAACCTCATTTTACTGAGCCGAGGTTGAACTCGCTTTTTACTTAACTCGAGTCCTATTAACGAGTTGAGTTTGAGCTCGTGAACAAACTCATTAGTAATGGGTCAATATATTTAGCCCAACTTGTGTTTCATAAGGCCCAGTGTGTTGTTACAAAAGAATCCATTTTCATTGATTCATCAGCCCAGTAATCCACGTACGTCACAGATGTCACATCGGATTACTTCTAAGAAATACGATGACAACTTTAAAGACATGTTTGATTTGTCATTTAGAAAATAATTTTATATAATAATAAAAAAATTTCTCTAAAAATAAATATATCTTTTCAAAAATAATTAACTAAACATATTTTTATACAATTTTTTTATTTTCAATTCTCTTATAAAACTGAACACTCTAACTTGTTGTTTTGGCAAAAAAAAAAAAATTAAATACTCAAAATTTAAAATTGATAATTAAAAATAAAGTTTTGTTACTTAAAACTTTGCACTATTTTTAAGGGTGAAATTGCACTAAACTTCCATTAATTATTTAAATGTAAGGTCGTCCAAATCCGTTAACTTTTCTTCTCATTTTACTATTTTACCTTTAAAAATTAATTAAAAAAGAAAAATCAAAGTATTGAAGAAGATTAACAGTAGTGGCAAACCTCTGCTTCTTCCATATACCATATTCGACTTCCAGTAACCAAAGGATATACATACATATACTATATATATTATATCCTATTTGATTTGAAAATAGTATCCGTTTTGATTTGATTAGTTTGGCCTTCTTGCTTGATTACAACCACGTAATATGAGCCAAAAGAATATGAACCAGGAACAGTGATTGCCCAGAAACCCTATCACTTCCTCCATTCCCGACCTCACAAAACCCTAACTTGGCGACGACATTGTGCGTCACCACACCAGTACATAACATTGTCGACGCTGCACACGGGGGGTTGGTCCGGAAGCAATTGACCAGGCAGGACGCCGGGTCGTTTTTCCGGCACAAATGTCGTCGGAGCATCGGCGGCGGCGGCGATTGACGGTACTTTCTTCTTGCTTGGCACACTGCCTCTTCCTTTCCCCATCAGAATCAAACACTTCTTTTTTTTTTAATCTTGAAAACTATGATTAGATAGGTAATCTTGAATGCTATGATTTTAATCATACTTGGGTGGATAAAGAGCCCAAAAAAAAAAAAAAACCCCTAAACTAGTGCTCATTTGCAAATAACTCTTGAACAATTTCTGAACTAATAATTTGTTACCATTAAGGACATTCTCATTGAAAAAAATAATTTTATTTGTTTTTCTTAAATTTGTTATATACCATTAAATTATCTTCATTATCTTTTTTTTTTTGTAAAAATATTAATTATACCATTTAACTTAATTTTATTATTGACATTCATTTATCATTATGGAAAAAAAATACACAGTTATAATTACCACTAAATTTAGTCGTTTTCTAAAATAATTAACTTATGATTACAACTTTATGATTTATAATAAAATTTATTATATTTTGTTTAAACTTTTTTACGGTTAAAAAAATACATTTTTTAATATAATATATTCATAAAAATTTGAGAAATTACTTAAATAAAAATAAATTCTTTTTCCTGCAATATATTCATGAAAAATTACGAAATTACTTCAAAAAATTATAAAAAATTATTTAATATTTTTATTAAAAAATTATTTTCAAGAATTAAAGGTTAATATATGTAAATTTGATGGAAAATATGTCATTAAAATATTATGAATTTTTTTCGTAATTTATTTTAATAAGAAAAATAGGTTAAGTGTAATTCAATAAGAATTAGCATTATGGTTACTTAATAAAAAATAACTAGACATGGAAGCATTTTGTAACAAAATGTGATAGTTCAAGAAATTTTATGTACAAGAATAATTTAGGGGTTTTCTTTTCCCTTTACTCTACTCGGGTCAAGAATAAGACGAAAAGAGACCAAGGAGAGAGATCAAATGGGTAAAAATATTTATTAAGCGGTATTTTGGATCATTTTTGAAGGCAAAATAGTAAAATTACAAAAAATTAACATATTTGGATGATCATCCAATCCAGAGGTGTAACTTGGCAGTTTTTGAAAAGTTCTAAGGTTAATTTGATACAAAAAAAATAGTTCAAGGCTTTTTTTCCAACTTCTTTTATACAATGTTATTGTTAATGGAATAAGGTGTGAAGATGAAAAACAAGAATTGATGGTATGAGACTCCCTCGATTTGTTGCAATGCAAGCTTGAGTGGAGACGAGTCCGAACTTGTTAAATTACAATCCGAATATTTTTTCTGAACATTGCAAAACAAATCTGAACAACCTAAAACTTGACTCAGTTCATTTACAGTTGTAGTCAGAGCAATTTTGAATGCTTCTTCTTAGGTACAATCACAAGTCCAATTTTGTCTCAATTACAAAGGAATCGAACTATTCCACACTCTCACAAAGGAGGATAGCATTAACTATTATGGAAACAAAAATTCCACACTCTCACAAAGGAAGATAGCATTAACTATTATTACTCTGTCTTCAATTTCTCTAACCTCCTCAAATTCTACTAATTATTTCACCATTTACACCACCATTCTTTTGTGTTATGTATCATACCCCCACCTAATTTCTCACTCACATCTGCAATATATTTGCTAAGATGCTCAATTGATATGGTAACTCAAAAATCTGTATATGCATGACTTTCAAATAATCAAAATCATTGAAATCAAATTTAAACTAGAACTCATTAAATAATTGAATCTAAATCCATATAACTTCTTACATTCAATTATTGGAAGTGAATTTAAGATGGAGGGAAAAGAAAACGAATAGTCTCTGTGGGGACAAAACAATGTTCTAATCTTTATACAGCACTCTGCAGTATTAAAAATGTATCTAATTATCTGAAAATTTGAATGTGGCTTCAACTAAATGCAGCACAACTTGCAAGAACTACTCAAATTCCAACATATGCCAATGATGTTCAACAAATACATACCTTACCAAGACAAAATAGCCTTAATTGTCACCATATTACATTTCAGATGGATCTGTATATTATGATGTTCAACTCAACCACTAACCAACTTGATTCTGAACACTTAACAGTGGCTATTTTATAAGTTGTTTCACTCATCCACTATTCAAAGTTTTATCAAAAAAGGTGTATCAAATTCAGGCCAGCCCTTTACTATAAACTATTTGGGGATTGCAGATATGACTGTTGTTACCTCTACTGAAAAAGAAATGGGGATCATTTGATTTGGTGTTTGCATGCTTAATTATTAGTGCCATTTGACAATATACCAGTGATTCACAGAATGGGATGAAACCTAAACTTGATGTTTCCCATGAAATCCAACGAAGATTGGAGGAGAATGAAATGCAAGAATGACCGAGACATTTATAATTGAATTGAGATATATATCGAACTACACCCGTCAGGTTCACATTCTTTCTTTTTTACATCAGATTGATTCATTTGTATGCAGATATGGATGTGGCTCTTCAGAAGATGACACCGAGTTCTCCAGTTAACAGATGCCAATTGCAGAAGCCAATTGCAGCTTTAGTCGATTCTGAATCGCCATCCAGTATCTGTGTCAGTGTATCAGCATTGCTACATATATACAGCAAAGGACTGGTCCATGGCAGCGGACGTCCACATGCCTTCCAACTTCAGGGTCAAATCCACTGACCGGCATACAGCATTGTAAAGTTAGAACGAAGCTACACATTTGAACGCTTGAGCCTGCTTTTGATTCACATGCCACAAACACGGAGTAAACTTGGGTTAAGTTTTCCACAATGATAGAAGCATGTATCAAAGTTCAACCCCCTGAATCTTTCTTTCTCCTGCTAGGTCTGCTCCTTGGTTTTGGATTGACAGTTGTATCCGACTCGAGGGACTTTTGGACCTGCGGGCTGCCTGGCTTCAGGTTGTTTGTTGGATCTGAAATGGGAGAATCTTCTTTGTTTGACTTGCAATCTGGCTTCAGAATCTCTACTGAATCCAAGCTGGGCAAAGGTTTCTCATAGATAATGGCAGCATCCAAGGTGTATATATGGAGAGCAAGCGCAGAGAGAGTAGAAATTTTGGCTGCAGCTGAATGTGATGACCAATACCACCAATCATTTTTTAGGTACTCACTTTTAATCATGTTCTCGAGTATGATCGTCGCTTGAACCATCTGAAGGCCCAATTGAAAGTTAAATTTGTTGCAGTAGTTGCATGAAAAAGATGAAGCACATACTAAAATAATAATAAATAAAAAAGTTTAAATAGCTAAATTTTTCAGAGAAGTCACTGAGAGAACATTTTCAATGGCAAAACCTTTTTCTGTTACAACTATGTTTTATTATGTTTACACGTAGTCTGAGGAGGGAAATTTAAGGTAATCAACAACAGACCAGAAACAGTGGCAGTTTGAGTTGTGAGGGCATGTCTACTTCGAGTGCACATTTTCCGCTAGTTATTCTGTCAAAGTTCTGCCAAGTGTAAACAGTAATGATTGGCAATAAATTTCATACAAAGAAAGACAAAAAAGGGATAGATACTGTCTTAGACCATAAAATTTCCACCTTAAGAGTACTTGATCAAGAGTCTGCCAAGTCAACTTACACAAGTTCGGATGACAGAGAACAGCAATATGGCAGCACTGAAGTGTATTATTGCCACTTGCAAACATCCAAGCAAGTCAAAGTTCAACTTAGGCTATGTTTGGTGCGCAGGAATGGAATGGAATACAAGTAAGAATGGCATGAGAATGAGAATGGAATAGAATGAAGTTCAAATTAAATTATCCAAAATACCCATCTATGATGAATAAATTAAACTAATAAAATAACATTCTTCTATAATTTTTTTAAAAGAAAGTGGTGTTGGTGGAAGAAGGCGGCGGCGGCGGTGGAAGGTGGTGGTGGAAGGCGGTAGTGGCGTAAGTGGTGGTGTTGTTGGAAGGCATCGATGGTAGAAGGCGGTAGTGGTGTAAGTGGTGGTGTTGGTGGAAGGCAGCGGTGGTTGGTGGTGGAAGTGGCGACCTGGTAAAGGGCTTATTGGGAACATCAATTTTTATTAATCTTACTTGGGAATGGAATGGTCATTCCATAGGTTTAGTTATGAAATGAATTTTCATTCCCTGGAATGGATTTTCATTTCAAGGGAATGGCCATTCCAACCTTAAAATTCATACCAAACAAAGGAATGATTGGAATGGGCATTCCATTTCGTTTCATTCCAGCGTACCAAACGTAACATTAATATCTATTCTATCCTATTAAGCCAACAACATCATGTTGGAAATTGTCTCAAATTCCTAGTTTAATTAGGTTTCTATTTTAGAGTTGTATTTTGTTAAGGAATTTCTTGTTAGACAAGACCTGGGCTCTAAAGAATTGCAATCCTTGTCCAACAAGGAATTGAGTTTGTAACTCTATAAAGTACCTAGTCTTTTGGTTGAGACTTGTGAGATTGAGAGAGATGTAGTCTCACGAGGGAGTTGATGGGTAGAGGTAGTTTATGGGTTGGTAGACTAGGTAAAACACCGGTGCCACTGGTAGCGAGGAGATAGGCTGCTTATGGAGTGGTACATGGTGAAATGGCATGTACAAAGTGTTGGTACTCTAGTGTAGTAATATCTTTACGGAATCATAGTAGAATCTCTTCTCATCCGTGGATACAAGCCGGTTTTGGCCGAACCACATTATATTTTGTGTTTGTGTGTAATTGCCTTGTTGGCTTTCTTTGGATCTCGATGTTCATGCATTTCCACTGCCCCCAACACATCACTTTGTCAAATACTCCGTAAACAATTTAATTTAAGACAAGTTTTGGTCCTTTTCCCCAAGGAAGTAGCTTTGATCTGGCAAAGGTTGATACTTGGCACAAGAGGAGAATAATATAAAAGATAAACAGTAGCATGGTAGATAATAATGTAAAAAGAAATAAAAGACACAATGTGAAAATGGAACACACAAATAGCGGATATCCCCATATTTTCACTACAAATCATCTTGCTCTGAATGAATATTAAATCACAGATCTTCAGTTAGGATGTACCATGACAGTCAGCAATTTGATAAAGAGCATTTCAATAGAATCTAAATTCATGCAACATAAGGATGAGGACAAGAAGAGATTTCTTGCACTAAAAATCTAAAACTAGTTTGATTATGGTAAAAAAAAGGGAGATATAAGACTGACCTCATAGATTGACTTTGCAGATTTTACAAATGCTCGCCAGGAACATCTTTTTTCCAAGTGTGCCATTGATGGTCTCACAGCTTCTTCAGGAAGAGCAGCATCCATATCAAGCAAGTTGATCTTCAGCCGCCTTAGAATTTGAAAAAGCCTGCCCACTAATGGTCTTAACGAGGATTCACGAATTATGCAGCGATTACCAACCCCAATCACTGAACTTCTGTTTTTTCTGGAAGAGAATCTATCCTTTCCATTAACACAATTGGATTTCAAAATCTCCACTTTTGATGCCTCCCCATCCCTGCCATCTTCAGCACAACTTGGTAAATTGTTGGGAATGTTATCATAGTTCCTGGAAACTCCAATATTGGTCCCTTCTATTGATTGTTGAAGCTGATTTTCCAAATTTGTTGATCCATCACCAACAGTAACCTCTTTTTGCCTGGTAGGGACCAATGATAAGGCGGGGTCACCAAGATAAGGAGATGTGGTTGGTACAAATGATGGAATCCCATTAGAAGCAATAAGGCCTACATCTCTTGCCAAATCCTTTAGAGAACCTGGAGTGACAAACTTAGCACAGATCTCTTCAAAATCAAATGGACATTCTGGCTCCTTCTGAAACTGAATCAAATTGGAGCCAAGCTCATGCTTTTCACTTTTTGATGTTCCAACAATTCTTGTGCTATCAGAGGCCTTCTCAAGTGAGGTTTCAGTCCCCATCGACCGCTTCTGTTTCGAGGAATCTTCATTTACCTTGCTCTTCTCTGTGACAGGTGGATTCGTACTGCATGTTCCATCATTATGGCCCTCTAGTTCTTCACTAGTGGAAAACATCCGGTGGCATGAGAGGCAATGGTGTCTAGAAGGCCATATAGGTTCTAGGCACTCACACCTGTACATTCTCCCCTCATAGATTACTTTTGTCTTTCGACCCCGCTTCTTTGGGATGTTAGTGACCTCTAGTTCCAAGCAAGGACCATACTTCTTTTCCAAAGTACTGACAGCCATGGTCACCAGGAAACTAGAATCTACAGCTTTTCCGGTATCAACAGGATTTATTTGACATGGTTGTTTCTCATTTTGAACATTATTTTTAGAATTATTGAAGTCATTGGATTTATTTCTTTGCCAATTCAAAATGGACTCTTTCAAATCTCTCTCTCTTGCATCACCATCTCTCAGCCAGCCAGTGAGTGCTTCAATTTCAGCATCAGATTGATAAGAAATCCATGTGGACATGGGAATGCCATTTTTCTGCTCATATTCATACAAACTGGAAACATCCAACCCTCTTGAACTAAGAGAATTCTCCATGCCATATGAAAAAGGATCCCTCGAAGTTGAATTGGTTTCATTTGCATTCTCAGGCGCTTTCATTTTACTCCATTGCGCTGTCATATTCTCATTAACAACCAACTGTGAACAAGTACCAGGACTGCCAACAACCCAGTACAGTCGGCCAGCAGAGTCCCTTCCCAAACATTCCTTCCGAACAGATACCTTTAGAAGTTCTGATTCTAGACGGGCAAATGACTTCTGCAAAACAGAAATCTCATTCTTGAGGAAGCTCCTCTCGAGGTCATATGCTTGGGAAACATGCAAACCAACATGGACAGAGGAATGATTGCCATGCATTACTGAGTTCATGTCGATGCAAGGCATATGCTCAGACATACGGGGGTTAATGGTGTCCGATGAGATACCACACTGTGGAACTTGACTAGCAGTAAGCATGGAACCTTTACTACTACTACCACTACTACTATGTCTTAACTCCTGCTGTGAGCCAGAATTACTCCAGGCATTTTCTCCACTCAAGTCATTTTTCTGTTGCTGAGGAATAGACTGGGTGAGCTCATTAAGAGAGTTTGCTCCTTTGGCAGAAGAACGTGTTTGAGAAAAAAGATTCTCATACACTAGATTTTGATCCTTAATAGGCTGCTGATATTGTAATTGACCAACTGTATCACAAACGGTAAAAAATTGATTTCTACTACTGGTACTAGCATTCTCTGAAATGCTTTTTGAAAAAGATGGTTGTTTTCTGTAATCATTTGGCACATTCCACTGTGGACAATCCTCTGGCTGTGCAAAATTACCAGAAAAGGATGAAATATAGCTGCTTCCACTAGGCAACTGCCCCATCAATTTACCATCGGCCACAGAAGGGCACCCATCTGAACCCACTCCAACTCCATTATGCATATTCATGTTTAATTTCGCCAAATTTGCAGCTAGAATTTCTTCTTTGAGTTTTAGGACTTTCCAGTCTGAAGAGATGGTACGCAGTTTCTGCTGCAAATCAGTGGATGCAGAGGCACACCGATCTAGGTGGTTGCGAATAACAACTGAGTCTAGAGCCTCATCACACAAAAATTTTATAAGTAAAATTCTCTGCATCAAAGGCAAAAGCAGACTTAGCCAAATACAAGTGGAAAAAAGACAGACAAAAAAGATAACGAAATGCAACTCATACACAACGTTTTCCTGTAATGAACACAACAAATTATATGATGCTTGTCAACTGTCACAACAAAGGTCAGCCTCCACTATAATAGGGAATATATTCTTAGCCATGAGAAAAGATGGAAGAGTTCTGAAAGATAGTTGTCAAGGATAGATATCCTATATTCGTAAAAAAAAAAAAAAAAGGTCTGTGTGTACCGTTGGGGGGGAGAATACAGAGTTGAATCATAGTTCGATACATACGAAGAAAAGCAAGCTGTGACTGGTGTGTGAAGGCATAACACTATACCATATTTAAGTCCAAACTGAATGAAGGTCAGCCTCCACTATAAAAATCCAGATTGCCAAAGAATACAATGACCAAATACAAACATAACCAATGTAGCAGCTTTTCAATGAAGAAATTTTCATAGATGTCACCAGATCAATCTATATTAAACATGAGGCATAGGAAATGTACAAAGTGGTAGACAGACAAACCTCTTCCACACTGAACTCCCAGTACTCTTTTAACTCCATAGTGTTTGCTAATCGGGCCAGTGCCTCCAAAAAGTTACGAGTAAGTTCTCCCTGATATCGCTTTTTACGGCACTGACTAATTACCTGAGTACCACAGGGTACACTTTGAGAAATGAATTCACCAGCAACACAAGAAGGACAATACCAGTTTCCTTCAGGAATTTTTGCAAGTGGAGGGTTTAAGCAATACGTATGATACTCAGAATCACACTTATCACACAACAGAACATTGTCATCATCTTTGTCTATGCCACATACTTTGCAAACCCCATCATCCCAGGGAGCTTTGGGAAGTGAGCTCTCATTTGCACATACAAGCATATCAACCATCTCTTTCTTTGTTTCATCACTTGAACATTCAAAATCAGCACTATCCACAAGTTTCTGGACCAGGGTAAGAACCTGGAGCAGGAAATGAGTATGTTAAAGCTCAAAGAGAGAACAAAGCATTAAGTGTTTACATTTGAAGGCCATCTGATGGTACATAAAGAAGCAGCACAACACCAAATATAATTCTCAGATGTGCTAGACAATGAAGAATATCTTATCAACCTTATGACAAAAACAACTCAAGGAACCAGTAATCAATATATATACTCATAACTGATGTAATGAAATAGTTGGCAAAAGAGATCCACTGCTAGACATGGACCTAAAGATCTGACCATTTACCGAAACAATAAAGAGAGAAAATTGTCAAGACAGGGTTCTTTTTCTTTCAAAGGGTCAGGTCCTCAATTATGCTTAACCCCTCTCTATCTCATGCAGAGCATGCTAACAAGAAAAGAGATGTATTGGAATTTACATGGAGAGTGAATTGTACATTGTGTAATCAATTTTTAGTTGAATATGAGTCTATTTATATTCATTTTAAGTTAATATGCTGCTGGTCAAATTAATTTATACTTTATCAAGTTTTAGGACTTGACGATATTTTGCTAATTCAAATTTTACGGGACATGTGTCATAGTCGTTGTCCATGAATCCTATTTTGTATCAAACTATGCTATTGGGTCTTTATATATAGTACTTATTACTAGTACGACTAATAAAAAAGTTCTTTATTTTTGAAGTCATAATCGAAATTGGAGTAGAACGAACAAATTGGCCAGCAACCTATAAATAGTTTGGTAATCTTTCTATTCAATATAGTTGACTCCATGAGAATTTAAGATTGTGTGATTACATAACCTTTGAGAGGGTGAAGCGTAAGAAACTTCAGTTATGACTATTCTTCTTCTCTTTGATCACTACTCTCCATTCAACATGAAAACTCCACCATACCAAGCCCCAATTGACCTAACCCATCCCCCTAATTTTAGGTCTTTCCTTTAGTGCCTAAAACCAAAAAAAAATGCTGTCTAGAGATCTCAATGCACTTTTTAACAGAAACAACATTATGACCCTATAATAGCACACTTTGTGGAGAAAGAAAAATGTAATGCAGGGCAAGGCTTCTTCTCAATTAATTTTCTCATGTGATCAAGATAAAAGAGAGGAGGTTTAGTAGGATCAGCGTGCTAGTTATTATTTTAAGTTAACTTCTAGTCTAACAACAAATCATTTTCTATTCGAATTATTTTCCATGATACTCTTGGAAAATTACGAATTAATGGCACATACCACTAACGCAACATGTATCATATAGAAGGCAATGTCAGGACAATGAGAAAGCCAAAATGGAAATGATTTGAGGTAGTCCAAAAGTTACAAGATAACTAAAAGAATGACCTTAGGTATAGTATATTCGTCATCTTTGCCTTTATCCCATATGAATGGGGTGGGCCACATGAATTCTCTTTTTCCATTCTTTCCTATTATACACTATGTCACCTCTAAGATTTAATTTTTAAAAGTCATTTTTAATTACTTCATCCCATGTAAGTTTTGGTCGGCCACTTTATCGATTACCTTCTAGGCAAACAACACCTCTTTTAACCAAGGCATCTTCAGGTCTACGTTGTATATGGCCATACCACCTAAGCCTACTTTCTTGAATTTGATCATTAATAGGCGTTATACCTAGTTTTCCCTTCACAAAATCATTTTAAATTTTATCTCTTCTAGTCACTCCCATCATCCAACGTAGCATCCCCATTTCCACTACATGAATGTGTTGTTCTGGTTTCTTTTTAAGTGCCCAACACTCCGCTCCATACAATATAGCTGACTTAATAACTGTCCTATAGAATTTTCCCTTTAATTTATTTGATATTCGTTTGTCGCATAAGATGCAACTAACTTGCCTCCATTTAGTCCACCCTGCTTCAATTCTACTTACTACATCACCTTCTATCTCCCCCATCTTATTGTATGTTTGATCCTAAGTAACGAAAATGATTACTTTTGAGTAACTCTTATCCTCTTTCGCTACTTTATCAAAATTACATTCCATGTATTCTATATTAGTTTTACTAATTTTTAGGCCTTTAGTTTCCAAGTCTTTCTCCATTTTTCTAATTTTCTTGCTAAGGTTTCCTTAGAGGTATCTAATAAGACCATGTCATTAGAAAATAACATACACCAAGGAATGTCTTTTTAGATATCTTTTTTTTGATAAGTATCTTCTTGAATATCTTTCATTATTTTATCTAACACTATCATAAAGAGGTATGGACATGGCATTGATCATTGGTGTAATCCTACCTTTATAGAAAATTCACTAGTTTCTACACATGCAATATGAATGCTAGTCAAAGTCTCACTATCATATCTTGCATAAGATGTGTAAGTTTTATAGAGACTTTTTCTTTGTAAGGTCCACCATATTATGTCCCTAGGCACTATATCATATGACTTTTCTAAGTCTATGAAAATCATATGTACGTCTTTTTGTTTATTCCCACAATCTCCTACTAATTGCCTTATAAACTATATGGCTTCCATAGTGGATCTACCAGGCATAAATCTAAATTGATTATTAGATATTGATATTTCTTTCCTTAATCTTTGTTATAGAGTGTTTAAAATATGAACAAAAAGAATGGGTAAAATTGAAAAATAAAATAAAATATTAAGCAATTGTTAGAATAAGTATTATTTTTAGGTATTCCTAAAGAAATATAAAATCTGGGGACAAAAATGCAATTATACGTTTATGAACTTATTAAAAAACATTAGGACTACCTTTTTACGATCCTTCATCCTCTTCTCATTTACGATTCGCCACCGTAAGAAGATGAAACCCTAACCCTAGCCGCTTGATCAACGACCAGAGAAAGCATTCCGCTAACCACTTTCAACTTCAACGAGAACGATTTTAGAGTGAAAGATCTTCAACAAAATATGGTTTGGCTCCAACATAGAGATAGGGGGTCACCCTGCCTCAACCCTTGAGAGCTAGAGAAAAATCCTATCAAGGTATTCACCAAAACTAAGTATTTCACCATGAGACTGCAAAATGTAATCCAGATCCTCTATTTCTCGCCAAACCCCATCCTCTCTAAAATACACCAAAAAACTCCAATTCACATGGTCATATGTCTTCATGATATCCAACTTGCAAACTATCCCTAGCACCCAACTACTAATTCTAGACTCCACAAACCCACATGTAATCAACACCGAATTCAAAATCTGACACCCACCAACAAAGGCATTTTGAAAGTCCGAGATCACACCACCAAGAACACTTCTCAACTGCAAGGCAAGGACTTAAGCTATTAGTTTGTTATCGTTACCTACTAAACTAAAAGGTCTAAAGTCCGTGGCGTCTATAGCCCTATGTTACCCGGACTCAACACAACACGACATAACACCAACACTTGTGCAAGGCATCGACACAACACGGCTGAAGAAGAAGTGGAAGAGGAAAAGAGAAAGAAAAAAAAAAACAACTGAAGAAATACTAACCAGTTTGTAACAATTGATCATTGATGTAACCAAAACATGCTTTGTTAAACGTATTCCACTCGGAAATCATCCTCGCCGGAGTCAAAAGTGATAGTCGAAATGGCTTTTTAATCGCCGATCAAGCAATTAAGGCTAGGGTTTCATCTTCTTACGGCGGCACAAAAGGAAACGAATAAAGGATAAAGAATCGTAAAGAGAAAGCCCTAACATTTTTTAACAAGTTCAAAAACTTATATTTCTTTAAGAATACATAAAATTAATACTTATTCTGACAATTGCCTAATATTTTATGTTCTTTTTCAATTTTACCCTTACTTTTAGTTCATATTTTAAACATTATAAAAATTACTTCAAGGATTCTTTAATGCATTATTCGTGTCCACGTATCCCAAATTTTAACAATTAAAAGGATCTAACACCTAGACACATACCTGAGTCTGGGTAACGTAGCTATAGTCCCACTCTTTTTAGGGATGAGAGCAATAAAGGAAGCGTATTCTTCTCGACTTGACCATGCACATGGAAAATATTCATAGAGTCCACCTCTTTCTTGACCACCTCCCAATTCTGTTGAAAGAATGCCATAGCAAGCTTTCCAACCATTCTATATCTTCAACCGAAATACTCTCGAACTCCAATTAGAGTTTTCCGTATATAATTGATGATAAAAAAAAAAATCCCTTTTCTAATGTGATTACCCTACGATGAGCATTAGCCAACCACGATGCAAGAATCTCGTATTCCTATCCCCCTCCTTAAGCCACAGGGCCCTAAACATTTTATGCCAAGATATCTCCTTTAAAATAGCTATCTTAATAATTATCAACTTACACTCCTCCCTTCTACATTTCTCCACATCACTCCAATCCCGCCACCCTTTCTTTACTGTCCAACTCTAAAATCTATATGATATGTATATTTTTTTGCCAATTCAGGTTAGCAAACACCTCCCGATTCCACTTCTTTATAATCAAACTTCAACAAACGGAGTTTGCTGACTAGGGTAAACATCGGATTTCCCCTCACATCATAACCATCCCACCAATTGTTGACCCTCTCCTTGAGATCATCTGCTCGAAGCCAAATATCTCAAATCTAAATAGAGTTATACCGTCATCAACCCCCGCACCCCACCCCCAATCCAACAACACTGAGATATGATTCGAAACTGGTCTACCCAAAGCCACCTAAGCGACATCCAAAAATTTCTTGTCCGGATCCTTTGAAATTAAGAATCTGTCCGGGCAGAAAACTGTCTGCCACTAGAACAAGTAAAGGATTTGCAGTAGATTAATTCCATAAATTTAGGTCGTACTTTCTAAGAATTAGTACAAGCTCTGATTCAAGTGGAAGTGATACTGTCGATTTTGTGTATTCAACAGGAAATTGAGGCAAAGTTGATATTTGTAAATTAAATTTTGTACTTGAGCGTAATACTTTCTAGATGTTTGTACAAGATCTCATTCAAGTGGCAGTAATTTTTCTGAATTTTAAGTCTTATTGGAAAGCGACTTTATAACGAACAGTGAAGCTGACCTGTGTAAATTTTACAAAATAATGTTATTATTAGTTGTTGAAACTGGCTCCACCCTTGCATGCAGCAGATATTAATAGTCAATAACAGATTTCTAGGTTGGTACACTTAACCATGGAATAAACGTTAGCCAGATCAAAAATGTCCCTTCAACATTATATGTACTTGCAAAACACATGCATTAATTAAAATGTATGCACAGTCAATACAAACTTGGGAAAAAAGTTAAAGGTTGCCAAAAAACATTTTCGCTCAAGAAGAATCATGAAGATAACACAATCAATCAAGATAGTTAATAAGTCGTCCAAATGATGAAACAATCATACCCCAAACAAGCCTTTAATAGAGCGTCACATGCCAATACCATGAAATCAAAGAAATATATAATAAGAGCCAGTATCATGCCAGTGTACTTATTTCAGCTTTAAGAGACACGTATTAGAATGATAGATTATAAAACAATATGGCATCCTGAGTCAGCATCCATTTTGGCAAGTCTCTACAATCAAGCCTGTCCTTTCAATGCTTGAGATACCCCAGGAAAATCAGAAGGGCAGAAAAATTGTTTTGATATAACAGTTAACATTGGCAGAAACCAAAGAATGAAAAGGAAACAAAGTGGTACTCACAAACCTCATTTTCATATAGAGCTTCAAATTTTTGGGATAATGTTTCAGCCAAATCAATCAAATCAGATCGATCCCCATATGCAGTGCGTATATTACGCCAAACCTGCCAAAAGAATATAAGAGTTGGTGATTTCGACAATTCAGCATATGATTCACATAAATAACTATCGTGAGCTGTATAAATTGTCAAAACTTATGAAGCAATATTGTCACAACCCCAATCCTAATATCTAGGTTGGGGTGCAATTAACTTTTAGAACATAATTTATAGCTTGCCCTTACTCTCACTTTTACCTAAGTCCCGATCATTGTCACATCCTAATACTCTTTCTCTATGATCAACTAATGATGCTGTCTAATGGTGTCCAAAACATTTATTTTCAATTAATTGGTTGATCAAAAAGTACAAAAGTGCCATTGGTTTTTCACATAAATCCCACGTAGCTTCATATGTCTCCTACATTCCCATTCTAGAATCTTTTCCGTCTTCACCCGTACACTACACAACTAGTCAGTTGATTCCAAACTTCGATGATTAACAGGTATATTGTTTATGAAATCCACTCTCAAAATTGTATCAACAAACCACAGAGCTTCAACATATAAAAGTTATTTAACAAATGGATAATCAACAAGAAATATAACGAATATCAGCATGAGTCTTAATTTATCATGATGGATTTCATTCAACAAACATTCATAAACATTAAAAAAAGTTTTATTAGCCAGCATCCCATGGCATTTGCTAATTAAATGTTTCATGTCACATTTTCATAATGAGTTACACAGAATTGTTTATGACGACACCAGTTGAATAAAAACAACCTAGCATCAGACTCAGTTTGATTCACCCAAATCGACATACCAATGCATCCACATACACAAGTTAATAGCTATTAACTAAGACAGTCGTCATTTCGGGATAGACCAACATCAACGAAAAATATGTTCTCTAAAATGTCACTTGGCAATGACACTGACTCTTCCCACAAAGGTCACTTATCTTGAGATACTTCCTCCAGAGCCACCCCCTAAATTCATAGCCTTCCCTGATGTTTATAGTCGCTTTGTGGTCAATTGTGGGCTATTCCAATGTAGGATCATCTTCGAAATCCTTCTCGTGTGGTTAGCACAAAACTAATATCTTCCCTCTAAGATCACCCCAACATGTCATCAAATATAAAAGAACTTCCCATAGAGGATCACTGCCAAAACAATATAAAGTATAAACAGTTCCCTCCGCATGTAGGTGTTCTACTAATGAGTCACCCCGAGAATTCTTCCTGCAGACGTTTTCCAGATGAATCACTCCTAAAAAATTCTCACGGTTGGTCAACCCTGGGACAGTGTGCTAAGGTCTTTTGGGGGATCACTTCAAGAACACGGTCTCATTCCTGGCCCACCTATCTCAACAACTTCCATTTCCAATACCAACTCCATCCAGAAATTTTACCCACCATACTATTCACATCATTCAGAATATGTAAACACAGCATGACATCATAACATAGCATAACCAGCACAATTTTAACCATATCAATTCTTTTTTTATAAGCATTAACCATATCAATTCACAAAACATCATAAATACAAAAATGACAGCATCAAAATTCATACAATGCATGTAACCAGTTTCCCACCCATCATTGTGAGTGTTTTTCAGTTTTTCATTCTGCGATAGAAGTGGTAACTTGTTCTAGTGAACTCCTAACAAGTCAGACCCTTCTATGCAGTTGAATCATCTAACTAAGTGAAGCTTCAACTCATCCCCCATGACACCATACAAAAAGCTATTTTGAAACTTCTCAATCCTCTTCACAGCAACGGATTAGAGATAATAAGTCAGAAGAATCGAATGGGTACTCTTAATAAGAGTTAAGCGGCCCCCTTTTAAAAATTATTGCTTCTTCCAAACTGCAAGCCTCCTCTAAACCGCTCAATAATTGGATCCCAAGAAGCCACCCCCTCAAAGGAGCCCCCAGAGGTGGACCCAAATAAGTCACTGGAAAAGCCCCGACACCACATCTTAGAATATCAGCCAAGGAAGCAATCCCACCCACCTCCCCCACCGACACTATCTCGCCCTTTCCAAGATTGATCTTCAGCCCGGAAACTGCTTGGAAGCATACCAGCACTCACCTCAGGTAGCTCAACTGCTCCTCCGTCACCTTACAGAACACAATGATATCGTCAGCAAAAAGAAGATGGGATACCTCCAACTAGTTAGAAGAATCCATGTGCACCTTAAAACCTCTTATATATCCCAACACCTTAGCCCTCCTCATCAAACTGCTAGACACCTCCATCACAATGATAATCAAAGAAGTAGATAAAGGATCTCCCTGCCTCAACTCCTGAGAGCTACTAAAGAAACTTGTCGGGATTCATTCACCAACATTGAATATTTCACCATGGAAACACAAAACTTAATCCAACTCCTCTATCTCTCTCCAAGTATCATCCTCTCCAAAATATACACCAGAAGTTTCAATTCACATGGTCATATGCCTTCTTGAGATCATACTAACCCCGACACTCCACTACTGATCTTGGAATCCACACACTTGCCAGCAATAAGCACCAAATCCAAGATCTGATGCCCTCCAACAAAATCATTTTGAGACCTCCCAAATCACACCATCAACAACTCTTCTCAACCGCGAGGCAAGGACTTTGGCTATTAGCTTATAGATACTAACCACCAAGCTAATAAGCCTTGAATCCTTCATATAGCCCCATTCTTTTCGAGGATGAGAGCAATGAAAAAGGCGTTCATACTATTCTCAAACTGACCATGCCCATGTAAGAAGCTGATAGTGTCCATCACCTCTAACTCTTCTCAACCGCGAGGCAAGGACTTTGGCTATTAGCTTATAGATGACAACTACCAAGCTAATAGGCCTAGAATCCTTCGTATGGCCCCATCCTTTTTGGGGATGAGAGCAATGAAAAAGGTGTTCATACTCTTCTCAAACAAACCATGCACATGTAAGAAGCTGATAGTGTCCATCACCTCTTTCATAGCCACCTCCTAAGTCTGTTGGAATAATGCCATGGTAAAACCATCTGAACCCGGGTCTTTATCTCTATTGCAACTCTCAAGGCTATTACCATCTCATCTTTGTCAAATTGTCTTTCCAACCAAACTCTATCTTCTTCTGAGATGCTCTCGAGCTCCTCGCCATTGAGCAAAGGTCACCAGTTAGAGCTCTTTGTATACAACTGTTTGTAAAACGATGCCATCCCCCTTCTAACATCCTCATCCTTACTCAGCAACTCATCATCAATGTGAATTCTTCCAATGTGATTACCCCTTCAATGAGCATTCGCCAACCAATAGAAGAATTTCGTATTACTATCCCATTCCTTGAGCCACAAGGTCCTAGACTTTTGACACCAAGAGATTTCCAAAATAGTTATTTTAGCAAGCTCCGTCTTACACTCCCTTCTACAGATTTTCACATTATCCAACCCGACCACCCCTTCATTATGTTCCAACTCTAAAATCTCCATCTTAAGTTCCAGGTTGCCAAACATCTCCCGATTCCACTTCTTGACATCCGCCTTCAACAACTGGAGTTTGTTAACTAGAGTGAAACTTGGGGTTCCCACTGACATAACCATCCTACCAATTCTTGACCCTTTCCTTGAAATTGCTTACTCCAAGCCACATGTTCTCAAATCCGAAACAAGTTTCCTCCTCCTCAATCCACCACAATCCAACAACACTGAATATAATCTGAAACTGACCTAGCCAAGGCCACCTAAACGGCATCCGAAAACATCTCTTCCCAATCCCTTGAGATCAAGAATTTATCCAAGTGGAATAATGTACGAACTTGCCTGCACCCTCCATTGGCAAATTAACCAACTGTTGCATGGCCATGAACTCAGAGAACTCCTTCTGAGTTGAGTCTACCTCCCTGCAGAGGATCTCTCAAGAGGGAATCCAACCACATTTAATCCCCTCCCACACACCATGGGAAATCCCACCTGAACAGCATCCAAAAACTTCTCTTCCTAATCCCATGAGATCAAGAATATATCCAAGGGGAATAATGTACAAACCTTCCTGCACCATCCATTGGCAAATTAACCAACTGTTGCTCGTCTATGAACTCAGAAAACTCTTTCTGGACTGAGTCCACTTCCCTGGAGAGGATCTCTCAAAAGGGAATCCAACCACATTTAAATCCCCTCCCACACCATTAGGGAAATCCCACCTCCTTCAAGTATACCTCAACTCCACCCACAAGGAACCCCTTTCTGCATCCTCCATAAGGTTATACACCCCATAAATACCCAATGTGAACCATCCTCCTCCAAAGAGATTAGGTACGAACTTGAGAACCTCCCCTTCCAAATATCCACCTTTGAGACCCATTTTCTATTCCACAAAATCAAAATACCCCCCAACGAACCTATATCATCGAGGGCCTCCTACTCCCCAAATTGCCCACACCAAAGGCTCCTCACAATCATGGTTCTTCATTCAGGGCTACTGGAGAAGGGCTGACAGACATCTCATGAGAAGAAAACCAGATTGTCGTGGTGAGGGATGACATTATCAGTCTTGACGACACTGCCATTGGCAGTCATGGAGCATGACAGAGTGGGAGAAGAAATGATGATCCAGTGCATGAAGGATAGAGACAGAACTGGGTGAGGCAAAAGATGGAGGAGATGAGTAAGAATTTGGGGATAACTTATGAAAGGAATGAAAATCATGGTCCAAAAATTGTTCCTCTCAATTGAAAATGAAGGGAAAATGTCGAGAAGGAAGACAACAACGTGGAGGGGAGAAATGGAACATCAAAATCTAATTTTCTATGTGAGTTACAATGGTAGGAGTAGGATGGAGAGAAAGAAGGGTAAAGCGGGGAGGAAGGCAAAACTAGTGTGCATATGAAGCTCCGAGTCGTCTCATGGAATGTTCGCGGCCTTAATCACCCGATTACGAGGAAGGTGGTGAAGTTGTCGTTACAACATTGTCTTAATTATAAAGAGAGGTATCAAAACACACACAATGATACAATAACACAAGGCAAAAAGATAGTGCAAAATAAAAATCTTTAGACCGGTCGTCATCATGATGAGAATTTACTCAAGTATACAGGATGCATCTAAGCTGTTCAAACCTACTAACATATAGTGGAAGTAATATGTTGCTGACTGTTAACCACCATCTACTCTAAAAACTTAAGCTATTAGAGAGGTGTAACTTAAATATATAAATCCTTCAACACGCCCCCTCACGTGTGGCCTTCTTTTTGGTCCAACACGTGTTTCAATTTTAATTATCAGGGTGACGGTGAGGTTTGAACACAAGAACTTTGGCTCTGATACCATGTTAAGTTGTTAACCACCATCTACTCTAAAAACTTAAGTTGTTAGAGAGGGTGTAACTTAAATATATAAATCCTTCAATACTGACACGTACATGTAAATAAAGACTTACCGGACAAGCAACCAGCAAAATGTCTTGGAAAAAAATTAAAGATTAAAGGCAAGCAAAGATTATCCAGTTAAAATATAAGTAGAAGAAAACATACCTCCCGAACATCCTCAAGAAAAGCTTCATGTGATCCACCATAGGCCCCAGCAGCCAGTCTCATATCAATGGTCCTGAAGTCTAAAGGACGAGATACCATTGCAGGAAATCCAAGAAGTCCCTCATCGTCATTGTCACTAGGATTCAGAAATGTTCTTCCCAAGAGATTGCAGAAGACTCTTTCTTCATCTGCAGAAGCAGCACGCCGTAGCACAATACGACATTTCTTCATAATTAATTCTACTGTGTTGACACACTTCCTTTTTTCTTTCTTATCAGGCTTACGCTGCGGATTTTCACGGCTCACTTCCGCCAGCAATGAGACAACAGCTCTCTGCACTCAATCAATGGTAACGAGATATAAGTCCAACATCAAAATAACGACACTTCTCCTTTTTTTTTTTTTTTGGTGGGGGGGGGGGGGGGAATAGAAGCACAAATATTCATGCAAATTATATGCTTATTCATATGCAAAAGTTCAGATGAAAAAATTCAGCCTTTCGAATATTCATAAAAATTGAACCCCAAATTGAAGGACACTCGCATTCAAAATGTTCACAACTTGAAGTCATTTGCTGGCCCTCCATCATTTGAAGAAGTTCAGGATAAAAATTGGAAGAAAAAACCAACTATACTTTGGCAGTTGGTTGACAAACAAATCCAAGAACATCAAAGCATTCTAAATACCACCGTGTTCACATTAAATAACTCGCTCTCTCATCTCACCAAAACAAAAGGAAATATTTTTCTCTCATTGTCACAGTAATTTATTTTTCATGAGCAACAGTACTTCAACAATTGCAATACAAAGAATTCCAAATAAATAACTATCAAACATAAGGAAATGCTTGATGGGAAAGGTCTAGTATACCAAACCAAAATTTTCAAACAAGCATAAAACAGAAACAGGAGACCAACAACCCATTCTCAGCTACAGACACGTGAAGATTTTATCATACAAACTAGAGTATTAACATAATATCATTTCCAAAAAAAAAATGGGATACAACTCAATTTTTTGGTCATATCTATATCAACATAACATGAAAATTGGCTGATTTGTTTTGTCAGAGAACAAAATGTGTTACCACTCAAGATTCACCAAGCCCAATACTAAAACCTCTAAATGGTTGCAGTAAGTAACTAATCAACAACACTGACAACATCCAAATCATGCGGTTTTACACACACACAGAAAAAAGAAAGAAAGTCAATAGGCATATAGCATGGGGGCTGTTTGGAAAGCTTCAAAATTTGGATTTGTCAATCAACTATGGGATTAATCTTTCCATGGGAAAAAGGGAGATTTTGTGCTTATTTCACCCTGCAAACCGAACCATCTCTTAGTACTCTTACTGGGTCCACAGTTCATGCTGGCCAACCAAATTCTGAGTAAATTCTCAGGTCACCATCACTAGCTTTCCCAAACATAAAATGTATTACAAAAATGAACCTTATGCTGTCCACGTTAATTTATTAGATAATATTTTGACAAATGGTTAAGAAAATACAATGAATACGTACCTTCGTAGGACCTGATGCGTTACCCTTGTAAACTTCCTTGCTAATTGAATGTTCCAGTATCTTTTTCGCCCATTCTGGAGGACTTTTCCCTAAAGCACTGTGGATACATTTCCTAATTCTTGCCCCCACATTTGTGGGTAGCTTCCTTACAGGTTCTAGCACCTGCGCCCACTCAGGGACTTCATCATCATTCACTTTAATCATATTGGAATCACCAACTGCATCAGGCTCCCTCTCATCTATGCCAACAACAACATTCTTACTCTTTGCTGAACCAATGATTTTCTTTGTGGCCTCTGCAAGAAGCTGAGAATTACATAAATTAGTGCATCATAATTCAATAAGCAATTTATGTTTAATCATATAAACCAATTCTAGAAGTTACAGAACATAAAGTTCTAGTGAATTATGGAACTGCAACATAGATCAAATGCAAATTCTACAAGAAGTCAACTGTTATGCAGGAGATTTAAACTAACTTCTATCAGTTGCATTACAAAGAGAATTTCAGACCAGCTCCAATTTGGGTAAGGTAACCCCTATCAAAGAAACAAACTTTGTTTCACACATGCCCTTAAGTTTCCATGCATGTAACTTTCTTAAAGATAATACTGAAGCATTTTTACAGCTAATAATTTTTCGTAAACAGACTGAAGCCACAAGTGGTAATAAATGTGTTATGAACAGCACAGAGACAAGCAGCAAGGCATGCATCATAACAAATTTTAGGCATCTAATTAAGCTACAATTTTTCAAAAACAGACTAACGTAGCATGCGGTATATGCATTATGAGAACAAAATAATCATCAAGTTCTAAATATGCAAAATAAGATGTAAAACGAGTCATAGAATTTATCTAGATCTTCACATAAACTTCTCCTTGTTATAAGCCAGATGTATATCAGATGCAAAAATTTACAAGTATTCACGTGCTTGACAATAATAATCCCAAAAACATATATATTCTGATGGCACTGTGAATGTAGAAGCCATTTTAATCATTTTCAAGGTTTTTTATGTGCAGATACCAACAAGGTGCCTTAAAAGATTCACACTAGCAACCAAACAGATCTGGAGATAATATGTGCCTATTATAGAGATGAAAATTCTGTGCCAATCAAATTATTGAAAACATTGTAATTGTACAAACTATAGAGTAATTGATACTTGTCAACGGAACCCGTCCAAGTGACCAATTAAAGAACAACTTGACCATATAGAGTTTATGAGAGCAGTGGCTTAAAACAAAGAAAGGAAGACATTTTGTAAATCCAAGGAAATGAGAGGAGAATAACATATAATAAATACAGCATTTTTTATCCAACATGAGTATAAAAAATAAAGCAAAAGGGAAAGAAACTTATAAAGGTTATGGAAGGCAACTACAAGCACTGTAAGTCAAGATTATTACCCAACTTGAGTCGACCAATTTGATCAGAACTTGTACATTTCCATTCACAATTCCAATTAAAACAACTAATTAAGTATAATGATATCCAATTTAATTGCAATTCCGGCTTGTAATTTTCATTATTCTTTCCAAAGACCAACAGGAGTTAAAATTTAAAATAAAATTTGAGTTTATTTAACCCAACTATTTGGGGTCAAATATATAAATCCTATTTATCTATTTTCCTCTATTTAATTATAAATGACACTCACTCATATCTTTCTATCTCATATTAATTTTGACTTCACCGTCCCAAGCTTTCCCTAGCATTACCCTTAATGTGAGCAACATCACTCTTCCTCACTAATGTAGTTATTGGTTTTCACTTTTCACAACACATGGTAAAACTATCTTATCGGCTTTCTCTCAATCCATCTTCAAACATATACTACTTCAATCATTTCATGAATGTAATCATTTCTAGTTTCATCCCTTATTGCCTTGCCTCAAATCTATCTCAACATCTGAATTTCGACCACAAATCATTTAATGAACACGTTTAACCGCCCAGCATTCGATCCCGTAAAGTAAGGCTGATCTAGTGAGTGTTACATAAAATTTACTTGATCAACAATATATTAGAAGCACTACACCATTTAACCAACCCTGTTTTAATTCTCGAAGCAACATCATCTTCTATCTCTCCCACTTTTGAATAATCAAGCCTATGCAAAAATACTCTTTGCCTTTTAGTATCTCTTGACCCTTGATCTTTACTGCATCTCCACTTGTATTTCTAGTTAATTCCATTTTACCAACTTGTTACAAAGTTTTTTCATTTAAATATTTTGTCAAGACCTCTACTTTAGTTCTTGTATATGCCAAAAGTCAAGGTTACTACTTGAATTTGAGTCCTACAAAATGATAAAAATTTATAATTTCCTAATTCACAAATTCAATCAAGCAACTCATAATGAAATTCAATTTTCATTAACTAATATCAAGCATCATGAAACTCCAAACTTTGAACAACCCATATTACGTATCATGAAATCCAATCCAAATGCACTCTATGCTTCTTCACACTTACTGGTCATATTTTCATTTTCTCATCCAACAATCTAATTAAACTGTAAGATTATAATCACGACTGTAGATAGATATGCAAATCGAAAGGTAATGAGAATGAGAACATATCCGTTCAAGTAATGCAGATAAGACTTTCAAATTTCACTCTTCCAAAAAAGATGAAGTTTTATCTTCAACATTACTCAACAAGACAAGCAACTAATACAATTATAAAGCACCTTGAGCCCCAAAAGAAGGAAAAAGAAAAGTTTAGTATTATAAAGCAGTTTAAAGGAATGAACACTCAATCTTACCAGCGCATCTGCCTCCAGTCCAGCCACTCCTGTAAGAGAACCGCAAAGAGTCCCACCATCACCTTGTAAACAATGGAAGACTTTCCCGCTCTCACGGCAAGCAATCTCTACAGAGTCAAGGTTACCCTCCATAGATAATACAGCTAAAATATATCTCCGAGCTAATTCCGGCCAAGTAAATTCGTTCATTGGGAGCATATCAAGCTTTGTTTTCCTTGCAATAACTGAGTTATCTGCATCTTTCTTCCTACTTCGTCTCGACTTAGATTCTCCAGCACCAAAATTAGGGTCTACATATGCCACAACTTTTGAAAGCAGTTCACCTACTAGCACTTTCAGAAGTGCGCTATGAGCTTTTGCCAATGCTGCTCCAGTACATCTACCATAAGTATGAGAAGCTAGTCTGGCTTGGGCATCTTCCTTCATAGATGCTGTTTCCATTGCAATAAATGCACATGGATTTTCGCTAGGAACTGTTGAAGCAGAAGAACTCCTTGAAACCAAGGCATGATCATTTACACTATTGCTTTTACACAAGCTGACGTCTCCACCATCTTGGGTTTCTTTTCCACCCTTTTCTACTGGGTGTAGGCTGTCTAACCATGGATCTATAAGTTCAAATTCAAGTTCCTGGAACGAAAAAGGTTCCTCCAGTCCTAAAACCTCTGAGAAACGACATAAGAACTCCCAAGCCTAAACAGACAAGGAAGAAATGATGAGAATACAGAACCTACTGAAAAAAAAATTCCTAGCATTAGTTAAGCAATTCATGATACCTGAAGAACATCACCGATCAAAATGGCAGGAAGCTTTGAGCTCAGCGGATTGCCTAAAGGACAGGAATCCTTCGTACCAGAGTCTTCAACCGCCTGCTTCCTGGGTTTTTTGCAACTTCTGAATAAACCACCAGTTTCTTTCTCACCTCGTACATCACTCATTCTATTAGCCAGAAGAAAGCCACTTCCAACTGTTTGCAAACTTGAATTGGGACTTCTTTTATTCAGAAAGTTATATTCCGAACAGGAATTAACCCCAGGAAGCTGTTCTATTATTTCTTGTACAAACTCTACATCCAATCCAAATCTGTCCTGTTGTAACCATTTCATCATCATTTCACAAGAAGTGTCAAATTCATCATCGCTCTGAATTAAATGTGGGATGTTAAAAGGGGCAGATAAATAACAAAACTTGGACAATGGATCCGAAGCCTCCATCTCTTTTAAATTCATTCCATCCACGACATGCTTACAGCAAAACTTAAATATGCCTGTTCGCTTATATACATCACGGCAAGCATGAATTAGAGTTTGGGAGACCTTTTCCCACACCAATAATGATGACCTCCCTTCCACAACAAATTTACCAATAATATCCCCCGGCTGAAAACTATCAGGTACGACATTTCCATATCTTTGGGGTGGGCAACTGGAATCTCTTGCCAAACTATTTTCTCTATGGAAGTCAGAAACTTCATTCCCACTATTCCCAGAGCAAATAT
Organism: Cornus controversa; assembly: GCA_026545225.1. Lineage (NCBI taxonomy): Eukaryota > Viridiplantae > Streptophyta > Magnoliopsida > Cornales > Cornaceae > Cornus > Cornus controversa. The sequence continues at coordinate 46,306,467 of CM048848.1, forward strand.
CATAATTCAGATGTGGTGGGCTATATTCTGTTAGCATCATTTGAATATTCACAGTTTCTTCATCATCCATTCCAAAGACAGCAGGATCAACTTTTCCCACTCTGTCTTTCCCTTCATTTGAGCCAAATGTTGGCTTTGCGAGGACTGTTGCACCATTAGGGATGGGCTGTGTGGAGCATGGACATCTTCGAACTTTGAAGGTAGGACCAGAATCACCGCCATCTGAAACATCACATATAAAAAGGGACCCAGTAATCTTATCATGCCAGCTAGATCTGTAACCTACAGGCCAGATCTGGCTGGTGTTATGGTATGAGGGTCGTGGATCCACCTTACCCACAGAAAGAACAAAGAAGTCCTCAAACTGCACAGGAAAGCCATCCTGGAAGACAGTAAAATAAACTTGATGAGTTCATATTCTGGACTTTTATAATACTAAACACATATATAAGTGGATGTATGTGTGTGCAGAGTCGGGAGTGGGGGAGCAAAGAATGAACCCAAGACAGATAGTAAATTATGCGTACGCTTACTTGCAACTGCTGAAATGCACAGCCGCCGTGCTCCTCTGAGTCAGCTCCCATAATGCTTCCGCTATCTTTAAATTTGTCAGCCTGATTATCCATGACCTTGATGCCTGCTGAGGAGCCTACAATCGAACTGCTCCTTAGAGTACTCAGACTTTCTCTAAATTTACTGGTTCTTGAAGACCTTGAGGATTCCTTTCTTCTTTGCTTTAAATGAAATCCTTTATGCTCTGAAGCAAATCCATCACTTCTGTCCTCAGTTTCTAAGGAATGGCAGTCTGACAGCAAGCCTAGATGACCAGCAACAGCAGGCATTGACTCAAACCTACTTCCATCTGGGGCACAGTAAACTGCAAAGGTTTTGCATCTGTTCTGACAATAAAGAAATTCCACATGCCAGCCATCTCCCAAACGACCTCGTTTTTCACATATATATTCTCTAAGAGCTTGCAAATATACTTCAGAGGGATTCTGGGTAAAATATTTCAATGGTGTACAATGACTAGCCCGGAGCTTCTCTTTAAGACTGGAGCTCAAATCTGATTCCTTTGAAGTTCTATCAAAGTTTGGTCTATGATGTACTATATCTTCAAAACCTGATTTAGCAATGTGTGCCGCACGGCGAGATGCCTTCTGAAAATTAAATCCATTCTCCAGGAATAATAAATTTGAACATATCTCGGGGGTATTAAATGAGCGGCCAACAATAGACGTCTCATGCACCGTATGTATCCTACAAACCACAAGTATATATCCATTGTCTCTTGTAAGACTTTCAATCCATGCAACACAAACACTATTTGATAACAGATAAGATATGCATTTTCTAAAGAAAAATTGAAGCAATCCATAGAAGTCCACGGAATCATGTAGAAAAAATATACTATCAGAATTCTATACTATATGCAACCAACACAACTGAGCATACCTTTCTTTCTAAACAATAATCGAAACTAGAGGAGAAGATCATTTCATGGTCCTTAATGGCAGAGAAAAGGCATGTCATATATCAAGAGAGCTGACTTGGTACTCTATGAGTAAAGGTGATATATGACAGCACTAGAAAGTACAGTACCGTCTGTGATAGACATAAGAGTGGATGCCTTTGGAAGTGTGTGGCAACCAGTCTACCTAATTTTCTGATGGCATCCCTCCCACCAGATAGACATAAGAGTGGACAACAGAGTTCGAGCCACAGACCCTGATAAAAGTCTTAGTACACCACCTTTTTCTCCTATTTCCCCCTTTTAGAAGATAAAAAAATAAACATTATTAATGTAAAAGTAAGGTACAAGAGAAGGATGAGAATCCTTCAAGGTCGAAAGGGAAAAAAATAAGGCACAACAATCACACTTCTACTAGCATAAAAACCACCTAGTTAACCCCTAAAAACCAAATAGCAGAAACCCTTCCCTTAACCACAAAGGAATTCAACGAGTCATAAAAGTGGCCTCATAGAGGAGACTCCTTGTCAAAAAGCCCAACCATAACTAATGAACATATGTAAAAACCTAGAAGCTGAAATCCCACAAACCTGCGACAATCTCAGCATCACCCTAAAGCAAACAATGACAAATAAGAGAGTTAGGTCTCACTGAGGATTTCCAGTATAGCTAAAATCATCACCTTAATAGACCTCCATACCAGTCTGTCCAAGCTTTCTAGGAGAACAAACAAAAAAAATAAACTTGAGCCAGAAGATTTGGGAAAGCTGAAACAACACTGACACAACACAAGAAGCCACAGTTCTCAGGAGATCATAATAACACTCTAGGGTGTCCCATGAAAACCACCAAAGGAGATTTCAAGGAGGAAACTAGTGCCCCTTGGAGCAAACTAGTCTTCAATAGAGCAGTCTTTGCCAAAGACCATAAACTACTGGACAGTGAATTATAAAATAGTAGCCCCTCACTGCTCCTAATAATAACATGCATGTGCGAGCTTAACGGTTTGCCAGCCTCCTAAGCCGGAAGCCATTCATTAGTCACGACCATTCACCTTTTTATAAGCTATATACTTCGAAAACCCCTTAACTTTCAAGATCGCTTTACCCAAAAGGAAAGAGACAAATTCAGCAATATACAATTCATTAGTCACTAACATTCACCCTTTTATACGCTATTGACCAATTGAAAACCCCTTACTTTACAGATCACTTTAGACGAAAGGAAAGAGACAAATTCAGCAATATACAGGAAAAAACTAGGTGAAAAAAAAAAAAATATATATATATATATATAGATGAAGATACAAACGCCAAAAGCTCTCATCCAAAACAGATAAAGATAGGCAAACCTTTAACAGAAAGAAAGAAGCATGTTCCTTAACCTCACAATTGGTATTTTTCTAAAATGAAAAAAAAAATTAAAAAAAAATCCAAGATTTGGAATATGGAAGGTACGAGGGACTGGAATGAACTATAAATTCAACAACTATAGAGATACTGATCATTCTACCGATGGCTTGCGGTTGATACAGGCTCTCCTTTCCCTTGGAAGGCAGTATGGCGCACAAAAGCTCCCTCAAAGGTTGCTTTCTTTGGATGGACGGCGGCTCTAGGGAGGATCTTGACCATAGATAATTTAAGGAAGAGGCATTAGATTTTAGTGAATTGGTGATATGTGTGTAAGAGGAATGAGGAGACGGTGGGATCGCCTTCTTTTGCTCTGCCTGGTAGCCAGAGATGTATGGGTCTTTTTCCTAGCTCTTTTTGGTGTTCATTGGGTCTCTCTGAGTTCCACACTGAGCACACTCGGGGCTTAGAGATGCTATACAGTGGGTTCGCAAGCTCAAGACACTTGGAGGGCTACTCCTTTGTGCTTGTGGTGGGGGTTGTGGAGGGAGAGGAATAGGAGGTCTTTTGAAGGGGAGGAAACTCCAATTCCGGCTTTGAAATATTCTACATTGAGTTCTTTATTCTTTTGGGTGAAAGTGGAACTGTAAATATTCAGGGGAGCTTATTAATTTTGTTGATAGCTTGAAAGTATATAGTTTATGGTTGTTGGTGGTATAGTCTTTTGGTTGTTGGTAGTATAGTTGTATTTATGTGGGCGCACTCCCTCTTGAGTTCTTTCAATTTATTTTTTTGATTAGTAAAATTTTATAAAAGGCGCTCAAGAGGGGAGCACATCCAAAGAGAAAAAACAAAGCCTGAAAAGGCCTCCTATAATTTTAGACTATCAACAAAATCCACAAATTCCCCCACATATTTACAATTGCGCCCATTAACCCAAAAAAATAACGAACTCATAATGACGTATTTGAGAGACCAAATAGATGACTCCTCATCTTCGAAGGATCTCCTATTTCTCTACCTCCACAAGCCCCACCACAAACAAAGGGCGTAGCCCTCCAAGCATCCCTAACTTGGCTATCCAATATACATCCTCTCCAAGCCTCCAACATACCAATCGTAGATGCCGGGAACACCCAAACCATACCAAAAGCTGTCAAAAACATAGACCAAATATCTCTCGCCACTGGGCAATGGAGCAAGAGGTGATTCTTCCGCCTACTTGCACATGCAACACCAACCAGTTCACTATGAGCACTTATAATCAAATCTTACTTATAAAAAATAAAAATAAAAAAAGCTATATAGATCCTCAACAAGTGAGGGAAAAATATCTTAGAGGATGGTACCTCACTACAAATCATGCCAAAAAAAGATCCCGGATGTAACTGTAACAATGTATCAAGCACGAAGGCTAGAAAGCGAAATATTCTTAATAAGTAGCTCCCAAAGGCCCTCTCATTGGGGACCAAACCATTTTCATTATATATACTCTTTGATCACCAAACACCAAAGGAAGCTTTGCTCTACTGAAAAATCTTCTTTCTTTAATAAGTAACTCACGTTCTTTTACTGTCTCCACCATGAAGAGACTCCCCCAATTGAAAGTCTTTTCGAATTATTAATTATGGGGACATGTCTTCAAAGCAAAGGAAATGAATATGTAGGAATGCTAGCTAGACTAGATTGAAAAGGTTTAACTCTACTACCCCCTAGAGGAGCATACGGTTTCTTCCCACCATTAAGAAGTTTGGACACTTTCTCTATGACGGTATCAAAAAGATTTTAATCTACGATTGAAATCTAACAGAAAATCTAAGAGCTTAAAGGTGCACTGGTTAAAACCAAAACATAAGAAGCTAGGTAAATTTCTTTAGTGCTCTCCCCAAAGTTTGATCTCAGCTATAAAGTACTTATCCAGAATAATCATGTGCCTTCAGATACCCTCAAAAAACCTACTTATATGGCTAAGAGCTGTACATTTTCCTTGCTAGAAAGATTATGCCGTCAGCAAATTAGAGTTGGGGGATCTTTAGTCTTAAAATTACCACTACATACTCAGAACCCCACCACAGCAACCCCAACCCTTCTTTCCCTTCCGCTTTCTTTCCGTCTTTTTAGTTGTCAAGTTTTCCCCCAAACCACCTGACCTGTCTCATACTGTGATGTCCCACATCACCTCGGGGGAGAGGTTGTTGGCACATATATGTGTCGATACATGTTTTGAAAAATGTGAGCACGAAGAGTGTGCAAAGTGAACAATATCTACACAGCAGGGCGGGCCATAACAGATGAAATTGGAGTCAATCCCCAGCCGAAAATGGGGGGAGCGTGCACAAGCCATGAGGGTCATGCCAACGAGAATGCTGGGTCCCAAGAGGGGGTGATTGTGACGTCCCACATCACCTTGAGGGAGAGGTTGTTGGCACTTATATGTGTGGATGCCTTATAACTATGTAGACGCGTTTTGAAAACCGTGAGCACGAAGAGTGTGCAAAGCGGACAATATCTACTGCGGATCGTGACATAATACAACCTACCCTATTTCTAGAGATGATAATAAAAAAGCAGATCAGTTTTGATTCTATCAATCACCTTTCTTCAGTTCCTTTTAACAGCAAGTAATAATAGTTGACGTTGCTAAAATATGAGTCTAATTGCTTCTATCCTTTTTCCCCTCGACTCATATTTGCCTTTTTCATGTTTTTTAAGATTTCTAAAAGCCCTTGTTTAAAAGCTCTTTACAGGTGTTATTGCCATGATATCCTTCGGGGTTGCTTTCAACAAGGGTTTTCCCCCTTTTCTCCCTTAAGCATTATCATCAACAGGTAAAATCTTGAATATTGTTCTTTCCAATTGCATTTTCCCATTTAGCATGGGCTAGTTTTTGTTTAAATTTTTGCAATCAGTCTAAAAATAAGCTCTGTAATTCCTAACCAATATGTATATCCTCCCTTTTACCCATTAAACAGAATTCTACCTACTAAACAGTAACTACCACCAAACCAGATCCCAAGTTGGCGCTCTAGTCACTGATGATAAATCAATCAATAGTTTTCTTGTTGTGCTTCTTGTAAATATGATGTATGCTTGACCAATCTTATATGGTGTTAAAAGGGAGAGAAAAAATAAAAGAAAAGCAAACTTACTAAGGTCTTGGCAATTTTACAAATATTATTGTTTGCAGATTGTTGCTTTTAGGGTTAAAGACACATTAAATTTTTTGTTAGACGGAGAAAATAAAGAAGCACTGAAGTAATCCTAGGAAGAAAAAAAGTAAAGGACGAGTAAAATCACCCTTAAATGTTGATGTTGCAATCGTCATGCCTCACCGCCACTGCCACCGCCGTCTCTTCCATCTGTTGCTAGTATAAATTTGAGCCCGTTTAGGCAGTCTCCATCTTCATGTGAATTATAGAAAACAGAAGTTGGCTCATCAAGGACAGATCAGAGTAAAGTCTCCACGTATACTCACTACGTGTCCCCGTAGACAAAAAAGTTAGCAAAAAAGAACATAAAAAAATAAGGGTGGTCGCCTTCTTTTTTCCCCTTCAATATACGGAAAACAAAAAAGGTATTTCCTCTAATTAGCTGATGATGTTGGAGCCTAATAGGGCCAACTTTGGGGATGCGACACATAATGCCCACTCGTGTCAAGCCGAAAAGGGCATGGCTAGATGTCTCATCACGTAAAGTGCTCTTGTGTGGAGAGACTTGATTTTTTTTCTTTACAAGCAATGTTATCATTAAAAGACACCAAAAGGAGAGACAACCAAGTACATGTGAAGTCTACAAGAGGGGACTGTAAGGAAACATCAAGAATCCTAAAGAAAAAATCAAGGCCACTTGGCCTCTGGTTAAACCATCTCAAGTAAGTTAAGGAACAAACAACAATTTTCTGGATTGCTAAAATATATAACTTCAAAGAAAAAGAAAAAAAAATCGGCTTCAGTATTGGCATCTCCCCAAATTACATGACCTTGATCCACTTCTTGGAGATGCATTACATCGTCTAAAAGTTGTATCCACAAAAGATAAATAATCAATTCCGCTTCTATAAAAGGAAGCTCTTAAAGTGTTGGTTGTTAAGGGAAGCAACGTTAATGTGCAGTAGTAAAAGAGAATATTACCAAGAGCAGACTCAACAATTATTAGTATTGAACATGTAATCAGTGTTCTGTGAAAAGTTGAGTACATGAAGAAAAGCCTGGTTTTGACTCCATTAATTCGAGAGGCAATGTCGAAGATGATGGATTAGATGGGCTCACAATGTAATGTTGCTTCATGCTAAGCGGTTCACTCAATGGGTGCCATGCTACATCATAATTTATTCAAAAAGAAAAAATTGATAAATATAATTTTATTAAAATTTTGATTTAATATATTTAGGTTAGAGTAGGGATGACATCGAGGGCGTATGGTACGGAGTGCCGCTATCCCAACTCCATCCTCTAAAGAAAAATCAACTATAAAACCCGCTCCACCACGGAGTCAGGAACGGATTGGGGGAATCCCGCTATGCATAATTTCAACAATTTCTTAGTTAAAAGTATCATGTATTTGCATATTTCGCAATCAAAGGTTGTCTTTGTTTGTGTTGTTACATCACTTAATTAGAGAGATCACATCAATGTTAAAGCTTTGATTGCAGACTTAAAGACCGAGCCAAAGGATCAAATTGACAGCTTGCTTCAAGCTATATCAATCTCCATAATTTAAAAAGGTGAGTGACTGAAAAATGGTAGGATCCGGAGTGACAAATTATAATTAAGTTGATTAAAAAAGTTACTATATGACCCTTAAAATTTGGTTAAAATCGGTCTATTATTAATTAGGAAACTTAAACATTTGGAGTTAATTTAAACTAATTAATAATTAGTTTCAATATAGTTAAGAATTTTAAAATTGAAAATTATTTAATTGGGAATGAATTTGGAAACTTTATTTTTTGTTAAAAATCTTGGGTTTTGAGTTCAAGTTAAAAATCTTGGGTCATTTCTATAGTAGATGTTTTTGGACATATTGGGAAGCTGAGAGCCCTATTTGGTCCTCGTTTGTTTTGTGGGATGCGTTCCCCTTCTGAACGCTTTCTAATACAACCCTACTTACCAAAAAAAAACAAATCAATAAGGATTTGAAGTTGTCAAAACTAACCTGTGTATCCAAAAAATCATTAAAAATATAATAGTAGGAAACTCTTGATGAGCGTTATTTATCAATAAATGAGGCTCGAAAAGCTTTCCAACGATATATTATATGGCTAATTTTGAGTCCGTTTGACCCCTCGATGAAGCATCTAAAGGAAAAGTACGTGCAGTCAGGTTCGATAGAAATGTTTGATACATCGAACTGTCAATCAAACATTGCTAGAGTGATCGACTGAGTGACTTCAACCAATCAAAAATATGGTCAATCAATCGAACAAACACTTGGAGGTTTTAAACTTTCCAAAACTTATCAAAAACATTCCTAATCTATTTCCATTCACTCTCAACGCTCTAAAAAGGTGTTCTAGGTTTCTCAAAATATAAAATAAAAATAAAACATGAAAGAAACAACTAAACATATGTGAGAGAAATTAAGAGCTTTAATTTTCAATCACATGTGAGGTTCCTCATAGAATATCCTATTATATTGTGGGTTAAAATTCAAAAGGAATGAGATTCATTGGATACTTGAAGATTGATCAAACACAAAATCTAAAAGTCAAAAAAACTTAAAGGTTGGACGACTATAAAAGGAGATCAAAACACATTGAAGAGTAGATCAAAGGTGAAGAACGGGTTCATTAACTGACAGTTGGTGGGTTCAATGAGAAGGTCTAGCGTGAGTCTCGGTCAGAGGTAACTAAGAGATTCTTGAGTTTAGAGTCTGGCAACTCAGTGTTGTATACCTTTCTTCTGATAGTGAATTTGATCTACCTGAACAATGTCCCATGATTTTTCTCCATTAGGGTTCTCCACGTAAAAAATTGGTGTGCTTGTGTGGTCGCATTATTTTGTTTATCAATCAAATATGATAAATGAACACATAAGAATTATAGTATTCAAATTATTAAGTAATTTAATTAAAACTCAGAATTATTGATAGTTAGGGTTGGTTGGACCTATTCACTCTCCTCTAGATCTTAGTAGGTAAATATGACATATCAGAGCCTTGGATAACGGTCCAAGTTCTCACAACTAAATAACATCCCAAAACAAATCAACATAGAATTTTTAGAAAGAACTTAAATATAATAATATATTTAACAACTATAATCATAATCTTATTAACTTGATGGTTACAGATCCAAAAGATCATGAAAAATAATTCAAAAAACAAAAACACAAATAATAAAATATCTATTAATTGTGTATATTTTTAAAACTAAATGGGATGAGTTCAGAATGGAAAGGAATAATGATACAGAACCCGAAGGGTTATCCCCAAATTCTAACCGACCTTGACGTGGCTTGGCCACGTCAAGTTCTTTAAACATCCATGTGAGAGAATAAACAACCTCTCCCACCTCACCCTGGGTGGTCCTTCACCGTTCACCGTTCACCGTTCGTCTTCAACCTCGCAAACTATCCTGCCACTACGTATATCAAATCCCAAGTTTCAATTGCAGCACTCAACGACGACGATCCCTGAGAAGGATTGTTTGGGCTTCCATTTTTAGAGACTGCGCTTTGACCGGACCAGCTTCTGACTGTGCTCAGTGTCAATTGCGGCGAATCGGGCAAACCCATGTCTTCTAAGTCAATATAAACGCCAAATCATAGCTCATTTGGACGAAATTAATAGATCTAAACAAAAAAAATAGATTTATGGCATACCTTCATGTGTTGGGAATTACAAGTGATTTTCTGAGTTTCTGGCAGGGCAAATGAGCCAACTGGCAAGTCAACCCAGAGAGCAAGTTCATGTCCTCCTCGTCACTCTCTGTCTCGGTTGAACCGACCACCGACTCTACCGAAGAGCTGACTACACAGGATGAGCCAAAGGAGTCAATTTCATACAGAAACTCACTGGCACAGCAGAAGACAGCCCAAGCAACGTTGAGGCCATTCTTGTTGAAGTTTTCTTCACACCTTCCCCAACGTATATTCACACCAGCTTTCTCTTTCCATGACCTTCAGTAAGCATTTTATTTTCACGCTTAAAGGTTGTTTCAAGAAAAAAGAATCAGGTTCGAAGAGAATTCGAGGATAACCCTTCGATTTCCTATCATTATTCAATGGAAAGGGTTTTGACTCTTATTCCCAAAACCCGCTACTAACCTGATAAAAATACACATGAACCTGCCCCATCAGGGACAATGCGTAGCAAGTTTTCATCAGGGCGGGTCAAATTGACATCCCTATTAGAGTACTTTCACAAAAACTTCATAACATCTACCTTCCAACTTTATTTATGTTTGTAATCAATTGAAACCCTATTTTAGTTGATGTAATCCAATATTTCCAATTATTTAAACACTGTCATCCAGCATTTTCACATGCAAAACAGAATCATGAAAACGGTACATTATGTACTCAAAGCATGGTAAGAAAGGAGTAGGCCCATGAATTTAAAAATCAACCGATACCGTTACGTTGACAATATTCTTAGTCTCCATTATTGTTGTAGACATTAGTGGGAGTGAAATTCATCCCATGTCATTGTAAGGTCATGATATACCACGTGATTAGAATATAACCTTTGGAACATTTCTAAACCAATTTTCAGAGACCAAAAAGTAGGAAACTTAAACCTTATTTAGATTTATGCTTTTAGAGACCAAAATGAAAATATGTAAGTTCAAGTATCATGTCAAAAAATAGTACAGTTGTCAACTAAACCAACAACATATATTTGACTATATTTGATTATATCCACATTTTCAAATTTCTAGTTGGGATTTTAGTTAAAAAGCCAATAATAGAAAGCATTTTTTACCCAAGTTGCCTTCGAAACAATTAGAAAAAAGGCCAATGGTAAATTGTAATTTTTTACTAGCATTACTTAAAAGAATACAAGATTTATACACATAGCCAATAGATAAGCTAGAAAAGAGAAAGCTACTGGACCACGAAACTTGGCTATTGAGGAATAAAGCATACCGTGTTCAGAAACATACCTAACACTTAGAATTCTTAGAAAGATTGTTGGAAAGAGTGTCGCAAGAAACATTCAAATTTGCAAGTATCTTTCCATCCCATAGGTTTTGTATTTGCTTCTTCGCTTTTACTTCAAGACTCAAAAATCACCGCCAACCAAGAGAAAACACAACCCACAAAATCCCATTGTGTATTAAAGTAGTTACCTCATCTGGTAAGCTAGAACTAATTTGGAACGATTACAAAATCCAGTTATGTATTAAAGTAGTTACCACATCTAGAAAGCTAGAACAAATTTGGAACAATACTCTAGCAAAATAGAAACACTTAAAGGAGTACTATTTTTAAGTGCCATTATATGGAATGCGTTATAAGCTAATATATAAATAAATAATGTGGGTACAATGCAACAAATATGAGTTCTGATGTCCAAAATCCTTGTATTAAACAAGGGTCAAAAACTCATTATTGTATTGCTCAAGAATCGAGAATCACAATAAAGAGGGGGGTAGCATGGTTGTGTGGACTAAGGTTTTCGAGAGAGTGTTTTCACTGTGGGGAAGGGAAGTTGATCCCCCCCCCCCCCCCCCAATCTGTGAAATGGATGGAAAATAGTGGAATCCGCATCAATCCACAGCTTTACATTTTGAAGGCGCGACATTTTGGAAACAACCATTCTCGCACTAGCTCCTGCTCTCATTCGTCCTCCTATTCCACATTTTCGAGACTAGGTTGTGGCTGCTTTCATGCTGATATCACTAAGAGTACATTATTGGGGGTTTAAAGCAGCTAGAATCACTCTGCAAGAAATCTTCTCTTCCTTGCACTTTACAATGACCACAATGACCACATATTCCTTACCAAGATTCATGAATAAAAGAGAGGCAATTGGTTCAAAAGTTCGAGGTGGTAAGGAGAGAGAGAAACTGTGAAATTTATGATTTGTTAATAATAGTGTCCACATGAAAGGGAAGTTCCTAATATTTTTAATCTTGCCTACATCACAAAAAAAATTTAAAGATCATTTATCCTTATAATTAAAAGGAGAACTTATCTGTGGTTAGAGATTAACCAAGGGAGCGAGAGGATTAACCGCATTAATTTTCCCATAATAGAAGTGATATTGGTCAAGGCAATGTGGTCCTTTACCAGTTGATTCTATTTCTGTTTGAGGTCCCTTTTTTATTTGCCAATCACAGAATTTCAGCTTCCATCCTCACCTTCAATTACATTGAAACATGGAAATAGCTTCTTCACTTGATACCATCAAAGACGCTTATATATCTCCAGCTGGTTTGAAACTTGTGTTTGGTCTCTTAAACACTTCAGTTCATTTCCCTATAAATCTTTTTTTCATCTCCTCAGTGATCACACTTGCTCGTCGCAACTAAGGCTTTCCGAGACTTAAAAATGACTCCACAACCACTTTAAGCGTTGCACTCAACAATGATACACTTTAAAATAGGAAATCTAGGACAGCACTTTCTCCCGTTATATAGTTATTGTAGAGAAATGTATGAACAATTTTCATTCTTTTTCAAATTTTGTTGTATTGTTGCTTATAACATAGAGCACATAGGTAACATAGAGCACATAGGCCTTTTTCCTTCACAGAAATAGCTTGGGTGGACTCCTCATATCTCTCCAATGTTGGAAGTTCTTTTTTGTTTGTTGTAGGCATAATTAGAAAAGACAACATAAAATTCAACAATGAATGGTTATTTTGGCTTAAAAAGAAGAATGCAGTCTCCCAAGATATCTTAAAATTGTGGGATAGAATTAAATTCAATACATCTTCTCAGGTATTGATCCTAAAGGATATCCTTAAATCTAGTGTCTTCAAACCTAGACTCCTTTTCAACATGTAAAAGGCACCCTTCACAGCTGTTTGAATAATGGAGTTACATATGGCATCATAATGACGTCAAAATTTATTATTAACAAATTTATATATTAGGGTAAATATCACTAACACCTCCTGAGGTTTGACTTTATGTCATACGCCTACAACTTCATGAACTTTCGTCACAAACATCCCCTGTCAGGTTTTCCAATTTTTTAATATTTGAAATGTCCTGATTGCCCCTGATTAATTAAATGTATTTTAACATAAAAATATCAGAATACGAAAATGACCACAACGCCCTTAATGATTATGCCACTATTCTCTCTCTCATCTCCTCCTCCAACCATAGCCACCAACCACAACCGCTGCCACCCCTAATCTAAAAGATTCGTAAGGTGTGAAATCCCAACACCAACTCTTCACTTCCCTCCAATGCATCCAGTCACCCCCCAAAACGTCACCATCATCAGCGCCCCCGCCGTTGTACTAGTTGCCGCACGTGATCTTCGGCGAAAGCCCTTATTCCCACTCTCAGACGATCTCACGGCAAAACCCAATTCGCTGCTCTATCTTTACCAGCGATGACGCCACAAAGAGCACGGTGACCCAGAAGATCCCTTGGGGTTGCGAGACCGATTCATTGGAGAACACATCGGAGTTACAGAATTGGTTGTCCAATTCCGATCTCCCACCCTAGAAAATGGCCATAGAGAGTGGAAGTAGGAGAGAGAGGTTTAGTCGCCCTCAAGAACATAAGGAAGGGAGAGAAACTGCTCTTCGTCCCTCCCTTACTTGTCATCAATGCCGATTCGGTACCATTATATGATTATAATGTTTCAATTTCTTAGTGACATTTTTTTATTGCAGTGTTAAATATCAAATTCTTGAATTGGGTTCTAGAGTCAATTGCTAAACATTTTACATTTGTTAGTTAATAATAAACATGCTAGAAATTTTACATTTGCTAGTTAATGGTACCCATGCCAGATTGGAATGTATGACTTGTAGCCAATTACTATAAGAGTTGGTGCTTTATTTCTGATTTCTTATTGTTATTATTTTCTGTGTGTGTCTGTTTATGGGTAGATTACCTATTTGTGAAATTAGTGGTTATTTTAGATTTCATCTTCGTATTATTTCCAATTCTATGCCTTGCTACTCTTCCCTGCTCATTTTTATGTTTATGCATGTATATGCGTATGTGTTGATGGGTTTTGTGTCGCTTAGGGCATCAAGGAAAGAGAGAGAGAAAGAGGGAGATTAATTGAAGAAAGAGGTGGTGGGGAGATCGATGGATAAGACTGGTGGAAATAAATAATTATATATATTTTTAATTAAATTTTTATTTTATGTTAACATTATTATTTACGGAACTAAATAATTATATATATAAGTTATATATATTATAGTATATATATAGATAGATAGAGAAAAGGAAAGATAAATTTAATTACTTTCTTATTTTATGTTAACATTATTATTTATGAAAATAAATTATTATATACATATATATATTATAGTATATATGTAGGGTTGTTCAAAGGGGAATTTGATCTATTACACAGGGTTAAATGGGTAAATTTAGTATTCAAAAGGGTTAGGCCAAAAGTCAAAAGGCAGTAAGGTCATTTTACCATGAAAAAGTGCTCTGACACAATGTACTTTTGGCAGGAGGGAGTGTTTGTGACATACAGAACAAATCACAGGGGGTGTTTGTGACAAACTTTCACGAAGTTGTAGCCGCGTGACATAAGGTCAAACCTCAGAGGTGTCAGTGATATTTACCTTATATATTAAGAGCAACATGTGAATATTGCTATTGTTGCAACTATATACATGAGCCAAAGGAAGAATCACGCTTAAAAGGATTAGAACTCAACATAAATGCATAAATTCAAAATCAAAAATAAAGAAAATGAATAGATTCGCCTGAAATAAATGTACACACACATGTATAGTTTGCTGGACACAATTTGAACCTAAGACCTTCAACCAACCCTATCTGACCTATTTACTAAAGGAAGAGGAATAGTTCAATCCACACATATCATTTAATGCCTTGAGTTCCCAAAGAAAAGCATCAAACCAATCAAACATTCTCTCGGACTAGTTGTTACCTTTGGCTTGTTATAATTTATTAAGATGTTAGCAATGACATCTAGAGGAGGTAAGAATTGTAGTAGCAAAATATCTTTTTTGACATACTGAGAATTGTTGCTTATGCATCAATAGAATGACCGGAAACCCTAGCAAGGTACTTCTTGCATGATTTTCAAGGTAGGAAAACCTGCGACAGTTGTTTGAAAGCACCAGTTCAAGCAGTTCACTAATTAAACTATATTGTCTGTAAGAACATCACATAAATGAGCAGTTTTTAGGAGAACATATTTGAGGGCTTTTGACTGGTTGACAGTCCAAACGCTCCTGTCCTTCTAGTTCAGTTCAGATTTAATAACAATGCTTTTACCAGATAGTGGAGAGCCATTAGTTTGGGTAAAAAACTGGCAACACTAGAAGTTCAATAAGTTCAATAGAAACTTCCTCCTTTCACTGAAATTTAATTCAATTTTGACAGGAATGTGCCCCCTCTGTACTGAAAACTGATTGGGTAATTTGCGGCATCGTTGAAAAAATGAAGGCAATCACATTATGTAAGTGTCTTTTAGCCTCATGATCTAAGTTATGCCATCAAGGTTTAGATTATAGCATTCTGCATGGATCTTAGACAAGTTAAGAAAAGAGGATGTACCAACATGAACATGGAAGGAGATACCAAAGTTCTTGATAATTGAGGTAAGAATAGATTCCAAGGCTTCTGGAAGTATTAACATCTAATTCAAGTCGCACATTGCCAAAACAGTGGGCTCATCCATTTCACGGGGCTAATTACTCAGTGTAGGTTCAAGATGATAATTAGGTAAATAGAGAGTCTACAAGGCTTGGGCTAGGTGGAAGTCAAGGCAAACTCAATTGATGGGGAGAGAGAGAGAGAGGCAGTGTTTCGATGATCAATGACTCTCAAGGTTAGGGTACTGGAGGGATGTTAAATGGGAGGCAGGTAAAGGTTTCCTGAAGTTTTCTTTTCTTTTCTGTTTTTTTCCTTTTCTTTGGGACTTAATGAGAAGTAAGTTTCCTTTATGGGGATTCGGGCTGGTACGTAGAGGTATTTTGTCATCTTAAATACAAATGTTGAGAACTACCAGTGGCCAAAGGATGGGGATAACCTGATGTCCACGCAGATCTCTTGCAATTTGATGGCACAAATCATGTGAACCTGTAATTACTTGCTTAAAATGTGATCGGAGCCAAGTATGGCTATGATCATTATTATTGTAGGGATAGGCGAGTAATTAATGAAGCATTTGTGCATTGAATTCAATATAACACTATTAATACAAGCATTAAATGCCAAAAAATTGTGTTGCAATGGGTGGTCCATTGGCTTTGGGCATAGTTGTTAAAGGCCCGCTTAGGCTCCAAAAAAGTCCTAGTCTCGTCAAGGCTTAGAAGTGCCTCAACCAACTACAAGACAAGCCCCTTCAATCAAGCTTGTGAGAAGCCCTCGGGCTCATGGTTTTGAGCAGGCTCCACAACCAGAAAAAGAGCACCTCTTATTATTTTATCATTCATCCATATCGTTTTCATTTAACTTACGACCATGAATTTATATACTCTACAACACATCTTGGTCACATACAATGGATCACATTATTTAGTCTTACTGTATATTTGACAAACTTCAAGACCTTATGGCTGACTACTTACATTAATTGTTTCTAGAGCTTCTGAATTTTTATGGTAATATAATATATGTTAAAATCTACATGATTTTTGCCTTCTATTGTTATGCATTTTCAATGTTATTTAAGTTAGCCAGCGTATATGCATATTGAAAGGAATTTTGCATATTGATTTACTTGATCCTCTAAGTTTATATGTCAAAATTTTCATTTTTTAAAGATGTTTGATTTGTTGTGTAACTTATGTTACATATCTTGAATGGTTTCGAATGTAAATTGATTTAACATATTCTTATGCAAACTAAAAAGATATATGTATGCTGATTTAGCTAATCCATTGAACCGATATACTGAAAAAATCTTTTATTTTGATCTTGACTAATCTATGTTGCATATTTTAATGTTTTTCTATAATTATATTAAATATTCTTTTTTTATTATGCAGGTGTCTTGCTTCAATCAGGATTGCACCTTACGATTAGTCTTCGAGAGACCTTGACGCCTATATGAAACCTGAGCCTTTCAAAACTATGCATTTGGGTAATGGATAGATTCAGGAAAGTGGTCTCTCTCTCTTTATTCAATCTAGGTTGAGGGCCTCAAGGCTTGATACAAGCCTCGAGAAGAGGATACCTCGACGAGCCCACGACTTCAACCACCAATCCGAGTACTTCCTAGGACCCCACAGTCTTATTCAACCCTCCCCAGTCTTGCTCCCAACTCAAGCAATGCATGACATGCATCGGTTTGTCTCCCAAGTCTTCATTCTTCAATGAGGGTTATCCGTAGCATGAAGATCCTCGTGGTGGTTTCAGTTTATTGTCGAGACTTATCTGTGGAAAGGATGTCTTCGCGACTCTTTAAGTCATTGACGAAGCTTATCCATAGTGATAAGGTCCACTTGACAGTCTTTCAATTCCTCGACAAGGCCTATCCATAAAGAGGAGGTCTCCATAAGTCCTCAAGTATTCAACAAGACATCCATAAGAAGGAGGTCCTCATGAATCTCCAATATTAAACAATAATTGCACAACTCTGGATTATGCCAGATGCTCGAATAAAAGGCAACAAGATTTATTTGTAGAGAGAAAACCCTTGCAACAAGACTTATCTCAGGAGAATAGATCCTCGCCTCGCCAAGTATAAGCTAACAGAGAAGCTTATACGAGGAAAAGAGATTCTCGTGGTTAAAGATGCATAATCAGTAAACTAGAGTCTCATTGGGGATTACAAGTACATGTAGGAGGAGCTTCTCGAGGTGGGGACGATTCCGCGGGGACGACTCTTTACTTAGAACATTTCAGGAATGGCTTTGAAGTACTTCAATCAAGGTGATTGTTAGATAAGCCCCACAACCAAGGATTAGGCACTTGCAAACATCGTTACTGCCGAAGTGTATAAATACATATAATCCCATCAAATCGAGATTAAGGGATATCAGAATAATTTTCACAACACCTTTTACATTAATTGCGCTCAAGGTGTATATATTTTCTTTTTTCATAAATCAAGGTGTGTATTTAGTAAGTATGAGATGGATGGAGTAAAGTGCCATGCAGGGCGATATCTAGGACAGGTTTCAAATTGGGACCCTCCATTTAAAAAGTTATATACCCACACTTAGCTAAGCATGCTGCCCGGTGCACACACTTCATCAAAGCATGAAGAGTATTTCATTTTTTTTTTTTTTTTTTTTGATAAGTATGAAGAGTATTTCATTTATGAATTCTTCTAATTTGTTGTCTTTGCTCTGCATTTTCTTTTTTTCTTTCCTAAAGGACTTCTTGTCCTTCATTCTGTATCTTTCAATATATTCTTCTCTTAACACAATATCATAGTGCATTATCACTTTTATATATGAAAAACAAAATTTTATCAGCAAATCAACACCACAAAGACTCCATGCAAGCTTAAATTTGACCTTGTTTGCACATACAACCAAGATAGAGTACATAAAATCCAATCAAGTAAAGAAAGACATATCAATAGCAACAAGTGTTTAAACCCCACAGGATTTTAAATACAACAGCTTCTAGCAATCATAAGGGAGTTCTAAAAACAAAAAAAAGTAACATTTGGGGGGGTTGGGACACAGACAAGCTATAAATTCAACTCAGTAAAACCTGCACCTGAACTTATCAAACAAATAATGTAGTGGAAAGAAATATTAAATATAATTCCATTCACCAAATTAAAGTTAAATTAAAAATCTATAAGTAGTAAAAATAATGAAAAGTTCATACTTGTCACCATTTGGCTCTTCACCTCGCACCAGAACTCTGTGCTCAGAGCTCAGTGAGTCTCCGAAAAAGCCCTCTCCTTCAGCCTCTTGCGGTGGCAATGCATTGATGTCCAGAAATCCAACACCCTCTCGCAGCCTCTTCCTCCCATTGCTCAACAAACACTTGAAACACTTCCATTCTCTCGGCCTTTGATGCTCCTTCGTCCCCAAACACTTCATGTGAAACCCCCTGTCGCACTCACAGCACACCACCATGTCGCCTTCCACCTCCCCGGCTTTCCCGCACGAACCGCACACCGTCCTCCTCCCAACCCCGCCGGAAAAAACCCCATCTTTCGAGGTGGCGGCGCCCTCGGCGGCGGCGGCGCGCGGAGAGGACAAGGGGGTTTCGTTGAGATCGATTTCGAAGGGCAGAGAACGAGTACCCTTTTGCGCATTGCTAGTGTCTTTGCTTGAATTGCCTGACTCCATTGTTAAAACAGAGGTTTTGAACTCAAACTCGAACTCAATTGAATTCTCAAAACAAGAAAATGCATTATATGCATACAGAAGAAATGTGTGAATCTTTTGAAGGTGAGAGAGAGGTGAGAGTTTAGAGAGAGAAAGAGAGAGTGTGTGTGTGTGTGTGTGTTTGAGAGAGAGACAGACAGAGAGAGAGAGAGCTGATCAGAGGTTTTGAGATTGAAAGATAGAGAGAGAGTTTGGCTAATTGGTTTGGTTTCACCGACTGGTTTTGATTTCTATATCTCCTTCACTGATCTTGTGAGAGGAGGCGAAACGTAACGTACGAGGAGAGAGAGAGAGAGAGAGAGATGCCCAAATGACTCAGACAGGACCGAATTGAAAGTAGAAACAAACTCTTTTGTATCGAAGCGAAGTTAGACCTGGTTCGGGTTCTCGAGAATTGTGAAAGGGATTTTTCTTCGGTTTGTACTGAAATGACGGAAATGCCCTTTTCGGTTATTAAACCTTTCTTGCATTTTTCACTTTTTCTCTCTTATTAAAAAATAAAATAAAAAGACAAAAGGAAAAAAAGCTGGGTGGGCCCCGCACTCCAATGCATTTGCCATTTTTTCTTATTTTTTTCATTAGATTAATTTAAAATAATGATAAAAAGAAACTTAAAAAGTGAAAATATAAATATATATATATATATATATGTAGCTTTAAAATAATGATAAAAGAATCTATTAATGACACTCAAAACATTGAAAAAAAAGTACCATTTACTTCATTCAAACCACTTTTTTGGATTTTTTTAGATGTGCAATGAATGGATGAAGATGCATACTTTTTATTTATAAATAGAGATTTGAATGGTAAGATTACATAAATATTTTCTTTTTAGTTTGACTAGAAAATAATAAAGAAGATAACTATACACCTTATATGGTAGTTCCATAACTGGTATGATAAATTACTCCTAAAGTCATTTAGTCACACTTAATTAGTTGCATCCTTTAGTAAATAAAGAACACTTTGCAAAAGAACATCTCCTCCCCCTTACTTCAATTTCTTTTCTTGTAATAATTGGGTTAAATTCACATTTCAAACTTGCAAAGTCGATAAGAGAAAGAAGAGGTGATTATAAGTTAGAGATTGAAGATAATTAGTATTATTAATTGGTTTGGTTTCGGTAACTAGTGTAGTTCAACTCACTTGGTTTCAGTAACTAGTGTAATTCAATTGACGATATATATAGTTGTATAAGAGCATCTTTGTCATATACCCTTCTGATTTTGGCATATTTGACAAGTATCATTAGCTGTCAGTGTTTTAAATATACTTTTAAATTACGAAGGATGAAAGCAAGTAAAAGTTGTCCGTATTTATTTTGTTCAATTAATGATAGCATAAGGAATCAAACAAACTCTTTTTTTCCTTTTTAAAAAAATCGAAAGACAAAAGGAAAAAGCTAAGTGGGGCCTGCACTTCAATGTGTTTGATATTTTTTCTTTTTTTACGGTTGTGAATTAATTTAAAAATGATAAAAAGAAATTTAAACAGTGAAAATATATATATAAAAAGTGTTTTAAGAGAATGATAAAAAATAAAAATAAAAATCTATTAATTCCTCTACCTAACACACATTGTAGATGTTGTACTAATGAAACTCAGAACATTGAAAAAAGGAGCATCATTTATTTCATTCAAATCACATAAACAAACTTTTTTGGATTTTTTTACATGTGCAGTGAATGGGTAGGATGCCTACTTTTATTTATGAATGAAGATTCGAATGGTAAAGATTACTGAAATAATTTCTTTTTAGTTTGACTAGACAATAATAAAAAATATGACTACCATATAAGGTTGATAGTTGTCTTCTTTATTATTGTCTAAACCAAACCAAGAAATTAAATATTTTATCATTATTTTAAAATTATTTTTTATATATAATTTCACTATTTAAATTTATTTGTTATCATTATTTTAAATTAATTTAAAAAACAATGCCTTAAAGAAAAAAATGGCAAACGGGTTGAAGTACAGGGCCCACTTTGCCTTTTTTTTTTTTTTGTCTTTTTTCTTAAATAAAAAGTAAAAAATTCAATAAATTTTTAATAACCGACGAGGCCATAACTGTCATTTCAGCATAAATTGAATAAAGATCTCGAACCATTTTAATTAATTTCACCATTCAAAATTTAAACGTATACTCAAAACGTTGACAGCTTGTGATACTTGTCAAACATGCCGAAATCAAAAGACCATGTGGCAAAGACACTCTTTTCAATTGAATCACACTATTTAATGAAACCAAATGGTTAATAATACTTGTCAAGCATGCCGAAATAGAAGGCCACATGGCAAAGATACTCTTACATGACTATACCGTCAATTGAATCACACTATTAACTGAAACCAAACTAGTTAATAACACTAATCATCTTCAATCTCCAACTTCTAAATCACCTCTTTATTTACATGTCGAAGAACATCTACTCTCATTCTTCATATTTTTTTCTTATACTTTGTAGTTGAGTTAAATTTAAATTTCAATCTTGTAAAGTTGGAGATTGAAGATGATTAGCATTATTAACTGGTTTGATTTCAATAACTAGCATGATTCAATTGATGATATAGTCAAGTAAGAGTGTCTTTGTCCTATGGCGTTTTGATTTCGGCATGTTTGACAAGTATCATTTTGAGTATTCTTTCAAATTTTGAATGGTGAAAGTAAGTCAAAGTTGTTCATATTTATTTTGTTCAAATAATTATAGGTTATAAGGATTCGAAACAAACTCTTTTCCCTTATTAAATTTTGCTTGAATTTTTCACTTTTTTTTTTTAAGAAAAAAAAAAAGACAAAGGAAAAAAGCTAAGTGGGCCCTGCACTTCAATGCATTTGCTATTTTTTTATTTTAAATTAATTTTAAAAAAATGATAAAAAATAAATAAATTTAAACAGTAAAGATACAAAATAAATAAATAGTTTTAAGATAATGATAAAAAAATTTATTAATCCCTCTACCTGCAAAACACATTGTACATGTTGTAGTAATGACACTCAGAACATTGAAAAATTTATCATTTACTTCATTCAAATCACATATACAAACTTTTTGGAATTTTTTACATGTGCAATGAATGGGTGAGGATGCCTCCTTTTATTTATAAATGAAGATTTGAATGGTAAGATTGCTGAAAATATTTTATTTCTAGTTTGTTTAGAAAATAATAAAGAAGATAACCATCTACTTTAAATGGTAGTTCCATAACTAGTATGAACAATCACCCCTAAAGTCACTTAATAACACTTTAATTAGTTGCATTCCTTTGGTAAATAAAGACTACTCTGCTGAAGAACATCTGCTCTCATTCTTTATTTTCATAACACTTTTCAGTTGCATGCCTTTATTTACTCTGTTGAAGAACATTTTCTCCCATTCTTCATTTTATTTTCTTGTAATTTGTAGTGAGATAACTTCAAATTTCAATCTTGCAGAGGTGATATTTAAATAGAGAGGTGATTAGAGGTTGGAGATTGAAGACGATTAGTATTGTTAATTTGTTTGGTTTCATCAAATAGTGTAATTCAATTGACAATATAGCTATGTAAGAGTATCATTGCCATATAGCTTTGTGATTTTGACAAATATTACAAGTTGTCAGTCTTTTAAGTATACGTTTAAATTTTGAATAGTAAAAATAAAACAATATAACCATATAAGAGTATCTTTGTCATATGGCCCTATGATTTCAGCATGTTTGACAAGTATTACAAGATGTCAGCCTTTTAAGTATATATTTAAATTTTGAATGGCGATAATAAGACAATATAACCATTTAAGAGTGCCTTTGCCATATGGCATTTTGATTTCAGCATGTTTGACAAGTTTTACAAGCTGTCACCTTTTAAGTATACGTTTAAATTTTGAATGGCAACAATAAGAAAATATAGCCATTTAAGAGTGTCTTTGTCATGTGGCCTTCTGATTTCAGCATGTTTGACAAGTATCACAAGTTGTCAGCGTTTTAAATATACGTACGTTTAAATTTTGAATGGTGAAAGTAACTAAAACGTGTTCACATTTATTTTGTTCAGATAATGATAACTGATAAGGAATCGAAACAAACTCTTTTGTACTTAATCAAAGATAAAACTATTGGTTCAGGTTCTTGAGAAATGAGAAAGGTTTTCTTCGATCATTTATGCTAAATGACAAGAATGCCCTCTATAAGATAAAGATCCAATGGACCCAACATTCATTATAGAGTCTTTTCAAATGGACAGTTTTATTTTAGCATGTTTTACAAGTGTCACATTTGTTCAACGTTAAAAGATTTTGAATGACAAAAGCAAGTAAAAAAATTGTCCATTTGGTTCATTCCAATAATAGTACTTAAAAAAACTCTCGAATTATGCATGTGGGACAACTGTCATAAAGATTGAAAAATATCTATTGTGCTAGCAACTTGAGGCCCGTTTGGTAACCGTTTATGTTTAGTGTTTATTGTTTAAGTGTTTATATAAACAGTGTTTATGTTACGCTTTTATTTATCCATAAACATGAGTGTTGTTTGATAACCTTAAACTGTTTTTTTTTTAATAAAAAAAAATCAACATAATAAATTGCATAAAAAGTCAAGTTTATGCTACAACAAATCTATACAGCAATAATAGAGCAAAAAATATGCATAAGGAATAAATAATATTGGGTTACATATATATCTACATACTGCAAATGATACTGTAAAACTAGAATGACCCATAATCTAAAACACCCTAACAAGTAGGGGGATGCACACGATTCGGTTCTTTTCAGTTATTGGGAGAACCGGAACTTGAACCGTTCCCAACGGTTCTTTAATTTTGAAACCGGAATAAATATTATTATAAATATATATATATATATATATATATATATATTTAACGGTTTCAATTCCTGTTCCAAGACTTGAAACCGGAATCGTAGTGAACGGTTTCTAAAATTTAGAGCCGGAACTGGAACAGTAATGAATGGTTCGGTTCGGTCCAATTTGTATAAGAAGAGGAATTTGGAGTGCATACTCTTTCTCTTGAACTTCTTATGCTATTAGTTTCTTTTTCATTTTTTTGATTTCTATTTTTCTTTCAACACTGAAAATGAATGAATGATATGAGTACAAAATATCATTCTTGTTTCTTTGATAAGGAGATGGTTGAGACTTTTTTGTTTTTTTTCATTAAATAAGGTTTTTTTTTTTTTAGCATGGGTGTTCCTAAGTAACTATCTCTTTAATTCTATCAACACTTGATAATTCTAATATCAAACAATAACTTTTTATAATTTTTTTTCTTTTCATTTTCTCACTTTTAGTTTTAATTTTTAATTAAAATAATATAATCACCATTTTAGATAAAAAAGAAAAAAAAAGTTTTTTTTTAATAAACATAAACAATAAACATCATTTTGGTGTTTCGGATTTGAAGACTTAGGAACAGTGTTGTTTTAAAAGCGTTTTGACAATTTATAAACAAAACAAAAATTATCAAACATATTTATCGTAAAAATTTGTTTTTATAAACAATAAACACTAAATATAAACGGTTACCAAACGGGCCCTTAAAAACCAAACTAGCATGTAGAATTTACCAAGTTGAGCAAATGGCATGTGGTGTCAACTTTTCAAAGAGGAGAAGGAATCTGAAGATAAATTTTGATTGTACTGATTTACGGTTTGAGACCATCTAATATTTTTTTTCGAAATATTTTACTTTTTCTTCTTTCTTTTTTTTTTTTTTATTCTCTTGTATGAGAAGGTTGCCAAAAATTATTATTTAACATCCAAAGATATGGTAAGAAGGGAACACTTTAACAAATTTTAGTGTAATAAATGGGAAAACTAGCTTGTTAAAATAAATTAATGTTTGAATGACAAATTTTAGTCATATATAAATAAATTTGTAGTTGGATTACATTTAAATTTCAATTTTGCAAAGGTGATATATAAATTAAAAGGTGATTAGAGGTTGGAGATTGAAGATGATTAGTATTACTAACTTGTTTGGTTTCATCATCTAGTGTGATTCAATTGATGATATAGTCATGTAAGAATAACTTTGTGGTATGGTCTTCTAATTTCAGGCATGTTTGACAAGTATCACAAGCGGTCAACATTTTGAGTATATGTTTAAATTTTGAATGGTGAAAGTAATTAAACTAGTTCAGGTTCTTGAAAATTGAGAAGGGGTTTTTCTTTGAATTGTGTTGAAATAACATAAATGCCCTGTCAGTTATTAAAACCTTCTTGAATTTTTCACCTTTTTTTTTTTTTTTTTCAAAAAAAGACCAAAGAAACAAGCAAAGTGGTTCATGCACTTCAATGAGTTCGCCATTTTTTCTTTTTTCAGTTTAAGGCATTGTTTTAAATAATTTAAAAAAAAGAAATATAAATGTGAAAACATATACATACAAAAATAGTTTTAAAATAATGATAAAAAAAATCTATTAATCCCTCTGCCTGCAAAACACATTGTACACTCAGAACACTGAAAAATTTATCAGTTACTCCATTCAAACCACATAACAAACTTTTTTGGATTTTTTACAAGTGCATTGAATGGGTGAGGATGCCTACTTTTATTTCTAAATGAAATTTGAATGATAAGATTGCTCAAATATTTTCTTTTTGGTTTAATTTTAGACAATAATAAAGAATATAACTATCTACCTTATATAGTAGTATCATAACTAGTATTATCAATTACTTTAAAGTCATTTGATAACACCATATTAGTTGCATCCCTTTATTAAATAAAGATTATTCTACTGAAGAACATGTCCTCCCATCCTTCATTTTATTTTCTTGTAATTTGTAGTGGAATAACTTCAAATTTCAATCTTGTAGGGGTGATAGGTAAATAAAGAGTTGATTAGAGGTTAGAGATTGAAGATGATTAGTATTGTTAATTGGTTCGGTTTCATCAAATAGTGTGATTCAATTGATGATGTAGTCACGTAAGAGTATCTTTGTCACATGATTTTATGATTCCAGCATGTTTGACAAGTATTGCAACTTGTCAACCTTTTTAAGCATACGTTTAAATTTTGAATAGTGAAAGTAAGACAAAATAGCGCATATAAAAGTGTCTTTGCCATCCGACCTTCTGATTTCAGCATGTTTGACAAGTATCATAAGCTATCAGTAATTTCAGCATGTTTGACAAGTATCACAAGCTGTTAGCGTTTCAAGTAATATGTTTAAATTTTGCATGGTGGAAGTAACTACGACGTGTTCACATTTATTTTGTTCAGATAATGACAACTAATAAGGAACCGAAACAAACTCTTTGTACTCAGTCGAAAATAAAACTACTGGTTTAGTTCTTGAGAAATGTGAAAGGTTCTATTCGACCATTTATGTTAAATGACCGAAATGTCCTCTATAACTAAAACTCTAATTGAAATTTTAAGAAGAAAAAGGTTTGGTGAGAATAAGCAATACAAGTCTTTCCATATGGACATTTTTATTTCAGCATGTTTTACAAGTGTCACATTTGTTCAACGTCTCAACACAAGTTACAAGTTTTTTAATGACAAAAATAAGTGGATTTTTTTTTGCTTTTAATTCATTCCAATAATACGTAATAAAAGAAATTGAACATGCATTTTGATTGGACTGAACTAGCAAGTCACTTATGGTACACGTTCATGTAATAATTTCTCTTTCAAGAAATGTTACTTTTCTTTTTCTTATTAATTTTTTTTTTGTATGAGAAGGTTGACCAAAATATTATTTAAAGGGAACACTTCAACATTTTTTAGTGTAATAAATTGCATAACGAGATAGCTTGTTAAGAAATTGACTTTTGAATAACAAATTTGTTAAAAAAATATTATAGGACGAGCACGTTTTTAACAAACAATTCAACCACATTTTTTTTTGACATTATTACAAGTACATTATACTTTTGTTATGGTATTTTCATATAAAAAGAAAGAGTTTCTTATAAATTTACCGAAATATTAATTATTTATCTTTAGATCATTTAATGTAAATTTTTTTTTTTTCAAAAATCATTTAAAGCAGTTGATTATTAAAGCACTTATCTAAGTTTTCTTCCGTGCCCTCTTTCATAAACATAAATGGAATTAGGGGTCAGCTTCTTCAATATATATATATATATATATATATATATATATATACATATATATATATATACATATATATGTATACATATATATGTATACATATATATATGTATGTATGTATGTATTTAATGAGAAAGGTTGTTAGAAGAATTATTATTTAATTCATCCTAATTATGGTAAGAATGGAACACTTCAACAATTTTTAGTGCAATAAGTGGCATAAGGTATTAGCTTTTTAACACACATTGACATTTTAATTAATGACCAATTTTTTAAAAAATATTTGTTGACACAAAATGTAACTTTATGTTTTTTTTTTCTTCATTATTATATATAATTATAGTCTACTTTTATTATTGTATTTTATTCAATACGAAAGAGTTTCTTACAAGCAAACCAAAATATTACGGAGTATTATTTACCTTTAAGTCATATAAAGCCCATATATATATATATATATCTTAATGAAATTCATTAATAAAGAACTTATATTTCTTGTCATTTTCTTGTGTAAAAAATATGGCATGTCGTGTCAGCTTCTTTAAGAGGCGTTATTTATTTTTATTTTTTTTAAAAAAATAAAAATTTGGCAAGTGTTGTAATAAATGGCATAACTGGCTAGTCCTTTGAGATTTGAATGCCAAATTGTAATTATAGTTTAGTTTTGTTATTATATTTAAATTTTGAGATTTGAATGCCAAATTGTAATTATAGTTTAGTTTTGTTATTATATTTAAATTTAGGGAGACGATATTCGCACTTCTGTTTTCTACACTTGCACAGTTGCATTCTCATCTTAAAAGAAATGTTACTTCTAACTTTAATTTCACATATGAATGATTAACTTTTTTCAAAATACTAAACTATCCTTTCATATATCCTCTTTTTGTCTCTTAATTTTTAATGTTTTCGGTCTCTTTTGACAAGTTAAAAAAAAAAATACTCGAAAAAAAAAACCAAAACAAAAGTTATCTATGTGAATAAGTCATCTCTTTTGATACAGACCCAAATTTTTTTTTTTTAATTCCGTTGAATAAATTATCTCTTTTGGCAGGAACTACAAATTAAAAGACATCCAAAAAATAATTATCTTTGTTGAATAAATTATCTCTTGACATGACCCAAAAAAAAAAAGTACCTAAAAAAAAAATTTCTTGTTGAATAAATTATCTCCATTGAGAGAACCCAAAAAAAGTTATCGTTATTGAATAAATTATCTCTTTTGGCCGGAACAAAAAAAAATTTCTCTTTTGGAATAAGCCAATATATATATATATATATATATATATATATATATATCTTTGTTGAATAAATTATCTCTTTTGATATAATTAGAAAAAATAGCTAAAAGCAAGTTATCTCTTTTGACAGGATAAAAAAAAAAATTTAAGTACTATAAAAAAGAAAATAAGGTACAAAAATTATCTCTTTGGGCACGACCCAAAAAAAAGTAATATAAAGAAAGTAAAGAATGTAAAATGATTTTAAATTTATAGTATAAATGATAGTTATAGTATTATAAAATAAGAAATAATGTATTAATTAGTTTAGGGACCTTTTTGTCATTTCTTTTAAAAGAAAAATGTGAGTGAAGTGTAGAAAATGAAAGTACGAATATCGTCTCTCTTAAATTTAATATATTAGAATTTACCGAAATATTAATTATATTACTTTAAGTCATTTAAAGAAAAATTTATTTAAAAAATTTATCTAAAACATTTATCTTCCATGTCCTCTTCCTATGTTGAACAAATGGCATGCCAGCTTCTTCAAGAGACGTTACATTTTTTTTTTCATTTTTTTTGAAAAAATTGACTAAAGAATTATAATTTAATTCATCCTAATTATGGTAAGTAGGGAAAACTTTAATTTTTTTTAATGTAATAAATAGCATTATGTGTCAGTTTTTAATTTTTTTTAACACATTGAGATTTGAATGACAAGTTTGTTAAAAAAATATTTTGGGCCAAGTAATTAATAATAAGTCATTTAATTTAATAAGAAAAAGTTTTTTACAATTTATGATAATATTAATTATTTACCTTTAAGACACTTAAAGTAAAATTAAAAAATATATATCATTTAAAGCAGATTCTTACTAAAAGTCGAAAACACTTATCTTCTTCATCGTCCTCTTCTCATGTTATACATATGATGACACCAGTGTTATCTTCTTCAATATATATTTTTTCTTAATAAGAATTAAGAAAATTGTCAAAAGAATTATTATTTAATTCATCATAATTTTAATAAGAAGGGCACACTTACGCATTTTTTAGTGTAATAAATGGCATAATGTGCTACTTTTTAACACACTTAAGATTTGAATGATTTTTTTTAAAAAAAAAGAAATATTTTCTGAGTAAGCAAGTAATTAATAAATAGTGTAACCATTTTTTTTTTACATTATTATAATTATAGTATACTTTTGTTATTGTATTTTAATTTAATAAGAAAGAGAATCTTACAATTTATCAAAATATTAATAATTTACCTTTAAGTCATTTAAAGCAAAATTTAAAAAACAAAACATTTAATGAATGTGTTATACTATATATATGAATATGCAGTTAGGGGTGAGCTTAACCCTACCAACACGATTTTCGTAACGACATTTTACGGAACAAGGTACTTGGAACTAGGGCTACAATTTAGACGTGTTGGGCGGGTTAGAGATACAATTTGGGTTCAACCTTATATATGAATTGTTTAACCCTAATTCAACTCTAACTCTACTTTCAACCCTAACTACTCAACCCATCCTTAAAATTTTAAACTAGGGTTGAAATTTCGGGTTATAAAGTTGGATTAATTCAGGTTATCTATATCACCAATCTCCATGTTATAAATTTAAAATAATTTTTAATAAGTTTCACATTAGATTATTCCTAAATACACACAAAATTAAGAACTTAATGCAGATTTCTAAAAAATTACAAACAAATTTTTAAGAAATTAATTATCCAAAGTGTTAACATACAATAAATTAATATTTAAATAAAAGAAGTTGAAAAGAAAAATGTTATCATAATTTGAATATTATATATAATATATTTAAAATAAAAAATATGTATAAAAATAATATTACAATTCGAGTTCGGGTTGTTGGTAACTCAACCCAAACCCCCAAACCCAACCCTAATTAAGTTTGGGTTGAGATTTTTCAACCCAAGCGCAACCCTAATTGTAAAAATAGTTGTTCAAGCCCGTAAAAAATTTGACTAAGTTCGGATTGAGTTCGAATTGCCCAACTCAAGTTGCACCCTTACTTGAAACCATGGAATTAGAATTAAGTTTTAAACTTCATAGTCCAAATTTATTGTTGACGGGATTTGGGTAAAAGTTTTACTAACTCGAAAAACTTGAAATACAAGAAAATTTATAATTTTTATATTTTTAAGGCTATACATTGTTTAAGTAAAATAAAGTTAACCTAACTCTGAGACGATTGCTTTAAAAATTTGAAGAAAAATTTATAATAATTGAATTTTAGTTAAAGAAACAAATAACATAAAATATACAATTTTACGTTCTTTTCATATTTTAATCAAAAGGAATATTATTAAGTCAACAAATTTTAATCACTCAAAGTTTCAAAGAAAACTCTACTTATGAGTGATTTTATTTCATATCAAATGTATGTAGTTATGTATATACTTTAATATTTTATTTTTTGTAATGTTTATTTATTACGATCTTATTAAAATATTGGACGATTAGAAAAATAAAATAAAAAACTTGTGAAACTTGTACGGTATGAAGTGCGAGTTGAGATATGTTGGTTTTCTCCGGACATAAATTTTCCGTGGGCTAAAGTGTTAGAACTTTGCTTTTGGAAGATGCAGTTATGGAAAATAAAATAAAAAAACAAAAAAAAAAATAAAATTTGAGAAGAGTGTAGACGTTTTGTTTCAATAAAAATAAAAAAATAAAAACTGAAGGTCAATAATGTAATTGCGGATGTTCGGCCGGAAAAACGAGGGTAATCCCTCGTTTTGCGTTGAAGAAAACAAGGTCAATTAAGTAATTTCCAATTGCGGAGCCAACACGTACTCCGAAGCGAAACTCCCTCTGCCCGTGGCTTGAACACACTGCCCGTGCTTCTCTTCTCAAGTACATCATGCCCTATGCACTCATTGCATAAGAGGACACACGTTATCACATTTTGTAAAGGTTTTATGTTATCTTTTGCAATTTACAACAAATATCCAATTTAAAATAAAATGAACTAATAAAATTATATATTCATTACTCAAAATTCAATAATTCTCAAATACAAAGAAATGAGCTTACTCTATCTGTGTATTTATATAAAAATAAATCAATTTTATCACGTATTAAACATGCAAAATTTTAATTGAAATTTCAAAAGACGTATTATTTTTAAAAGTATAAAACACATTAATGATATTTGATTTTGTAGGATTGATGTGTGATGAAACATATCGTGTTGTGTGAATATTTTTTTATATAAATTATGTTTTGTATGGTGTTACTCTAATGTTACTCAATGAAAACGATAATATTATATTTAAAAATATTTTATTTTATTATATATATATAGAGTAATGATCTCTTGCTTTTTGGTGAACAATAAATTTTTTACACACCAAGTATAATAACCGTTGGATATAATCTAAGTATAAAAAATGTAACTTTCAAAAATCATTGCAATCATATTCTATAGTTACCATACATGGTGTGAAAGAATTTCTTACTCACCGATGAGTAATGGATCATTTCTGTATATATATATTAAATATATAATTAGACATTATGTAGTTTACATAGTAAATAAAAAAATTTAAAATTTTAAACTTTAAAATAAACGAAAGTTACAAATGATATATTTACATACATGATAAAACAATTAATATGTAATCATGCAAAATAAACATTACGTAATTATATACTATGCATTTACAAATTGTAATTTTTTGAAAATATGTAATTATACATTTAAAAATTGAAATTAATTACAAAATTAATCAAATCTAATTATGCAAACCTATAAATTTTAAATTTAGAGATAATCAAATCGAACACAAGAGTACAGAAAAAAAAAAAGGAAACTCATATAACAAACTGAAATCCACAACCTAAGTTTAGTAATCCAATGAACGATTCAATGCAAGAAGGTGGAGAGCTCCAATATGCTGGGACTGGGTGATGAGATTCCCATAACAAAATTCATCATTCTCATGAAATGAAAACAAAAAATCAGTGAAACCCCCAATTTGATTCAATCCCAATTTCATTACAACGCCAAATTGGAACCATAAAATCACTAATATTCATAATACAAATACATATATAATATATATCTATATTACATTTAAGCATTGTGTTTGAATCTTCCTCAAAAAAAAAATCACAATCTAAGAATGCTTAAAAAATTAATTTTACAGTTCAAAATATATATATTTATCTACAGTCTAAAATAACTCCCTATATCGTTGAACTAACGATCACAATTCACCAACTACATTCACACCTAAATTCACATACACATCCACCCACCCTCACACTCTTAGAATGATTCAGTCCAACAAATTTTTTTTTATGGTGTTGTAGGCACAAACAATTACACTAATATATATATATCTCAAATTGCAAATCCCATAAAATTCCAATTGATTGAACCCCTGTTCAAAATTGCAACAATTATTTTGTAATTTACATTTGAAATGCACTAGGTACCAAAATTATTGGCACTTCAAGTCTTTACTCTTTTTTGCTCCCCCTTCATGTAAAAATCTTAGTCGTGGGTGTCTTGTCAATCCCCAATTAATTCCCATGCATTATCTTCTCTGTAGTTTCAACAGTTTATTCTTGGAAAAGATTTATAATACACCCAATGTAAATATATCGAGTGAATCTGAACTGTGCGTGCATAATACGCAGGATGAGTCCCATCGTGCTTAGACAACACGTAAAGTTCAGATTCACTTGATATATTTACATCTAGTGTATTGTAGACGTACTTCCATTCTTGACTATCAACCTATCCTTGTGCTCCTACAACTCGATTTGCCACCTCTCCTTGTCATGCTGTAAAAATCATGATGCCAACAAATCAAGATCCTTATACACACTTCGGGTCAATGTACTTTTAAATGATGATGCAACACCATGCAATGACAATGTGACAGTAATGAACATTCACATCAAAGATGCAATTTTCATATAACAAATTATATCAAGTTATTATTATATAACATCATTAAATTTAGAATGCAACACTTTTATATCGTTATTTTTGTATTTTCAAAGAGAAATGTCACCAACAAATATTTTGGTTATGCTTTCAAAAATTATGAAATTTTTTTCCTCCATTATCCTTAATGACAATATTTTCATTTTGAATTGAAATTTAATTTGAATCCTTGATAAGCAAAAGGCTTAGTGGATTCAATATGTCATGTGTTTGTTAGATGGTCTTTTCATGGACCAAAGTTTTGATTTAATGTTTGGGAAGCAAAAGGCTGAAGGGGTTTGACACTTTAAAACCTTTGTCACACGGACTTTTTAATTTCAATATGTCTGAAAAGTCTCATACGTCAATACCATTATTATGATAAATTAAAATTTGAATTGTAAAATTAATTAAAATTTATTTGCAGCTATTTTTTTTTCAAGTAATGGTTTAAAGGAAGGTCTCCAACTTTTGCATGTGGACCAAATGGCATAAAGTTAAAAAGAAAAAACCAAGAAAGAAATGAAATCACATAAAATCACTATCTAATTCATCCTAATTATAGTAAGAAAGAAAAGCATAATAAATGGCATTACGTGCGAGCTTTATGATTTTGATGACAAATTGCTAACAAATTTATTTATTTTTAACAAATCCAAGTAAATAATAAAGAAGGCTACTACTTTATTAGTTATAATTATAGGTAGAGTTTCAATATTACCCTTCAAGTCTGTAAAATAAATGTTATAACTTCCCAATTAATTAATAGAGCACTTACCTTCCTCTATATTTTTTCCCCCTTAAAAATGACGATTTTATCAATTAAAATAATAATTGTGTCATAAAAACTACATAGGTTTAGTAATATAATAATAATAAAATGATTAAAACTTTGCCTCATACAATCGAAATTTTATTTTATTTTATTCACTTTAGCACACGGAGTGCTTCAAGAATCATTTAGGGCCAGTTTGGTTGGAAAGAAATGGAGGGATATGCTTTTTCGTGTTTAGTATGAATTTTTTAATAAAAATGAAAGGATTTTGAGAGATAAATTAAAGATAAATAGTAGCTTTTGTTATTATTCCAAAAATAAAAGGAAAGAGAAGGAAAAATTATCATTTTTTTAATGAAACTTTGTTAATACCAAGTTTGCATTTATTCTAAAATTCGTTCTTTTAAATATAAAAGGGTATACTTGTAATTTTTAAAAAAAAATAATTTATTTTCCTTTCATCTCTTTTTTCAAACATGTTAACTATCATTTCCTTTTTTTTCTTTACTAATCAATCAAATACGATAAAAATTTAGCACTATCATTTTTTTTCCTTTATTTTATTTTCTCTCATTACTAATATTATCATTTATTTTCTTTTTCATTGTATCAAATATAGTCTTAAGGTAAGTGTAATGTTATGAATTACAATACATTTGGTGTATCGTGTATTGAGTGAATTTTAATTCTGCGTGCACAACACGTGTCATAGAACTCACAACACACAGTTAAAATTACACCAGTGGATCTACACCTAACGCACCTAACGCATTGTATTATATCCCACGCATTGTATTCCTTGAAACACGGAGTGCTTCAAGAATCATTTAGGGCCAGTTTGGTTGGAAAGAAATGGAGGGATATGCTTTTTCGTGTTTAGTATGAATTTTTTAATAAAAATGAAAGGATTTTGAGAGATAAATTAAAGATAAATAGTAGCTTTTGTTATTATTCCAAAAATAAAAGGAAAGAGAAGGAAAAATTATCATTTTTTTAATGAAACTTTGTTAATACCAAGTTTGCATTTATTCTAAAATTCGTTCTTTTAAATATAAAAGGGTATACTTGTAATTTTTTTAAAAAAATAATTTATTTTCCTTTCATCTCTTTTTTCAAACATGTTAACTATCATTTTCTTTTTTTTCTTTACTAATCAATCAAATACGATAAAAATTTAGCACTATCATTTTTTTTCCTTTATTTTATTTTCTCTCATTACTAATATTATCTTTTATTTTCTTTTTCATTGTATCAAATATAGTCTCAAGGTAAGTGTAATGTTATGAATTAGAATACATTTAGTGTATCGTGTATTGAGTGAATTTTAATTCTGCGTGCACAACACGTGTCATAGAACTCACAACACACAGTTAAAATTACACCAGTGGATCTACACCTAACGCACCTAACGCATTGTATTATATCCCACGCATTGTATTCCTTGAAACACGGAGTGCTTCAAGAATCATTTAGGGCCAGTTTGGTTGGAAAGAAATGGAGGGATATGCTTTTTCGTGTTTAGTATGAATTTTTTAATAAAAATGAAAGGATTTTGAGAGATAAATTAAAGATAAATAGTAGCTTTTGTTATTATTCCAAAAATAAAAGGAAAGAGAAGGAAAAATTATCATTTTTTTAATGAAACTTTGTTAATACCAAGTTTGCATTTATTCTAAAATTCGTTCTTTTAAATATAAAAGGGTATACTTGTAATTTTTTTAAAAAAATAATTTATTTTCCTTTCATCTCTTTTTTCAAACATGTTAACTATCATTTTCTTTTTTTTCTTTACTAATCAATCAAATACGATAAAAATTTAGCACTATCATTTTTTTTCATTTATTTTATTTTCTCTCATTACTAATATTATCTTTTATTTTCTTTTTCATTGTATCAAATATAGTCTCAAGGTAAGTGTAATGTTATGAATTAGAATACATTTAGTGTATCGTGTATTGAGTGAATTTTAATTCTGCGTGCACAACATGTGTCATAGAACTCACAACACACAGTTAAAATTACACCAGTGGATCTACACCTAACGCACCTAACGCATTGTATTATATCCCACGCATTGTATTCCTTGTTACTATCAAGAGACTTTTGTTTGGTAACCATTAGATTGATAAAACCTCGAAATTTGTGAATGTAAAAATAAAGTCAATACTTAATTCAATGATCAACAGATAGAGCGCACAACGGCACAAGTCATAACTCTTATTCAGACTCAGACCATTAATGAAGGTCAATAATATCATTTCGAAGGAGGCAAACCTTAATACAAGATAGGGATGCTAAAAGAGACAATAGCCCAAAAGCTTCCAAGGCCCAAGCCCAAAAGATAGATAGGTAGGCCTCGACCGAGCCCATAAATTATGACATTTTTCGAAAAAAAACTAATGGTTATTTTCTCGTTAGTCTCTAATGCTTCGTTTGGTAAGAAAGAAAGAAGAGAGAGTGAAAAAAAGATAGGACAGAAGGAACAAATTTTTTCATTTGATAGAAAGGAGAGAAAAGAAAAGAGGTTGGATGAGTCATTCTTCATTTTTTACAAATTTTTATCTCTCCAAATTTAGGCAGAAGATGGAAAGAAAGAAAGACAAGACTATTATAAATATTTTAAATTACAAAATTGTTCTTATTTCTCTTCCATTCTCTCCTAACACACAAATTAATGTATTATCTCATTCTTTTCTCTTCTATCCAACCAAACAAAAAGAAGAAAAAACACAATATTTTCTTAGGAATGTCTCATCCATCCCCCATTCTCTCTCTTTCATCAAATTTTTTTCCTTTCTACCAAATGGAGCATAAGTTCTCGTTTACATTTGTTGTACGTTTTTTTGACCCTCATACTTTGAACAAGAATGAAGAATTTGAGTTTCCAAATTTCTACAAACTTTGACTCTCCAATTAAAGAAAATCTTGAGCATTTTTATTTTTTATTTTTTTCTGGTAATACTTTCTTATGTTTTTATATATATAGGCCCTATTGTTTCATTCATTTTTGCAAAAAAATTCAATTGTTAAAATTTAGAAATTAGTTACTAACAAGTACTTGTGTCAATTGTGAAATGTTAGAAACAAATTGCAAGTAAAACAAAACATGCAGCACTTTGATAGGGGATGCATATTGGTTTTTACTTTTTTTAAATATAATACAATTCAGAACCGGTTGTACTTGATTCTAGAGTTGATTTATTTGGTTCATAATGCATTAATTGAACCGGGTCTAAAAAATTTGTAGCGGTTCAAGCTAGTCAACTTCAACTAGGAAACTAATTTTCAATCTAATTTATTTTTCAATTCCTGTCAAGCTCTTGAATAGGTTCTTTTGTCTCCACTTTTTGTTGGGATTGTGGCTTTTTCCTTGTTATGTATAATTTTCTTCATTTATAGAAATGGGGTGGCAGGGAATTCGAATTGAGACTCTAAATCATTTTACTTATAGAAATTTGTGTGTGATGGATAGTCATTTTTCCTATACTCATGTATGTGTCCAATTCTATATAAACATATTCATAATTAAAAATATATATTTTTGAACACATATTTGATACTTTTAAAATATTTTGACCACATATTCGATACTTCTAAGAAACTTTAGCCATGTACATGATACTTTATATTTCTTTTGTAACACATGCTTAACAAGTCTCGAACGTTAAGAATTTTCCAACAATTATACCATGATATAAAAAGTATTGAAGTATAATGAGAATATATCATGACTAATTTGATTCAACATTATGTTCATGCCATGTAACTCTTAGCTTAATTATTTGTCATAATTTTTATTAAGAAATGTTATTAGCATTATGTAAAACATATATAATTTTGTTTTTATAATTTTAAACTTATACATATATACACATAAATTTTAAGTTGCATATCTACATCAATATACTATATATATATATATGTATATCAGCGAGATATACCAATGGACATTAACGCAGATGGTAAAATCTCTCCTCCTAGAGAGAATGTCGAGTATTCAAGCCCAACTAAATGCAATATCTAATAATTCCATTCCCATATTCTTATGGATTAGTACCAAATTCTGTAACAGCCCGCTCTACCACATAATATGATATTATCTGCTTTGGGCCTAAACTCGCACGGTTTTGCTTTTGGGTTTTACCCAAAAAGGCCTCATACCATGTGGTGGAGCGGATCGTTACAAATGGTATCAGAGTTGGACCCAGCTGGAAGTGTGCCAACAAGGACGATGGGCCTCAAGGGGGGTGGATTGTAGAGACCTTGGTCGTGTGGAAGAGGTGTGTTTGTCCCCTCTTGTCCCCAAGAGACTTACGATCCCACGTCGTCTAGGTGTGGAAAGAGGATATATGTGTTATATGTGGTGTGCTCTCTCTAAATGGTATAAGATTTTTTGGGGTAAAATTCAAGAGTAAAATTAGTTTAGGCCCAAAGCAGACAATATCATACCATGTGGTGAAGCGGACTGTTACAAATCCTCATTACTGGCTACAATTTGTTTGATCTGGTTGGCAACTCTCTGACTGCACTCTATCTCATTGAGAATGCAAATGTTGCAATTGGTGCTTCTTTTGGTAGGTTGCTATTTTTGCCCCTCTTCTTAGGTTGCTTGCATGGTCGTCCGCTCTCACTCAGTCCTTTCTAGTTCCGTGTTGGTTACAACCACCACATGCTTCAATACGTCTCGAGTCAGCCCTTTCTAGTTTTGTGCCTGTTATAACCATTTCGTGCTTCAATAAACTCTGTAGTACAACTGTGCTTCAGTATGCCCCCACTCAGCCCTTTCTAGCTCTGTGCCTCTTACAACCATCCCGTGCTTCCGTAAGTTCTGTAGTACAAAAGAAACAATATTGAACAGTAGTCCTAATAAGAGTTGATTTCGTATAAATTGTAGATAGATCATATGACCCAAAACCAAGACACAACTGAACCAATTGTCAGGCCAACAACTAAGAACAAAACACTCACATATCCCGCAGTCTCTACTTCTTGCAGCTGCATAGTTTTAGGAGCCAAAACCATCAAGACACTAGTCGAGTAGCCATTGGTGAAGCCAAAAGTCATGTCAAGAATGTATCTTGAATCTCTGTTTGGAAGAATCTAGGACCATGCAAGCAATGTTGTAGAAATAAAGATTTACACTTTTGTCTTAGTCCATGACTCCATGAGTGTCTTGCAGATATTCAGCTTTAGTAAACAAGGACTCCTACAGTCCACATTATAAAAATATTAAAATGTCTTATTTGTACGATGTAATAGAATAATACATATGTGCAAAATATTATTTCCTATCCATCTCGACATGTTCAAAACTTAATGTTATAACAAATATGTAAACACAGGTTAAGGCAATTACAAAATAATTTCTTTCCCTTGTGCCCAGAGTCGTCCTGAGATTTTAAAAATTTTGAGAGGTCCTAGACTCCTAGGCGAACTTTTAAATGAAAGTCCTTTATACATAAAGTTTAACACACGCATAAATTTTATAGGGCCGCAAAAATTTTCTTATTACTACCTGCTGATTTTTTTTTTCTATTATCCATGGTTGAATTAGTGAAATAGTTTATTAGATTATAGCTAATGACCTATATATGCCGCTCTTATAATACTGAAAAAAAATCTATTAATATTATATATATATATGTGTGTGTGTGTGTGTGTGTGTGTGTGTGTGTGTGTGTGTGTGTGTGTGTGTGAACGTCTGTATGCATATTCAATTACACATTTGTAATAAAATTAAAGAAAAGGTAATTAACTATGAAATCAAGAACATAATTAACCATAAAATAACCTTTACAACTTGAATCACAACAAACAACTTTTGTGCATTCAATATCCAAAACAAACACATTAATTAAGCTGATAGAGAAAACGAATCAAATCAAATGATTGAAAATTTTAAACCCTTAATTTCTAAAGAAATAAGAAATGCAAACCCTAAA
Source organism: Cornus controversa (assembly GCA_026545225.1). Classification (NCBI taxonomy): domain Eukaryota; kingdom Viridiplantae; phylum Streptophyta; class Magnoliopsida; order Cornales; family Cornaceae; genus Cornus; species Cornus controversa. The sequence continues at coordinate 46,346,691 of CM048848.1, forward strand.
CCCCAAATCAAATTATGATCAAAGCTCCCCCTTACCTAAGAGACGAAAACGAGTTGTTTGCTGCTGACGTGAAGAAAGAAGAAGAAAATGAGAGAAAACGAGTTACTTGTTACTGGCGTGAAGAAAGAAGAAGAAAACGAGTTGTGAGGAAAGAAGAAGAACAAAAGAAAGAGAAAATGCGCAAACTTGATAGAGGAATTGAACCAATAATTAGTAAAAAAAATGAGGCCCCTGATAAAGTAATTAAACCAATAGTTAGTAAAAAATATTTTTAAAAAAATGAGGCCTAGTAGTATTTTTTTAGACAAGGCCCAGTAATATTTTTTTTAAATGAGGCCCAGTAGTATTGGGTTTGGTAAAAAGGACTATAGTTAATAAAAAATTTTAAATGAGATCTAGTAGTAGTAGTATTGGGTTTAGTAAAAATTGGGGGCCCTCCAAATTTGGGAGCCCTATGCGATTGCCTAGGCCCAGGGCCGCCCTGCGATGCTTAGGGATGACAATTTGTCCCGCCTCGCCCTGTTTAAAACCAGTTTACAGAACTGTTTAAGGAAACGGGGTGGGGATGGGGTTAAGGAAAATAACTCGCGTGAATTCGGGGCTGGGGCGGGGTAAGACCTTATCCCTACGGGTCCCCGCTCTGTCCCATCCCGTTTAAGTATATATATATATATATAATATATATATATAAAAGAAATATTCTACGTCATGGTACTTGGAATTTATATATACTTTTGAATCTGTGAACTATTTTAGTTCAAACTTTACAATTTTAATTCCATTTTACGTCACAGTATTTGAAATTTGCACCACTTTTTCTTTGATTTTCACTATATTATGGATTATTATGGACAAGTAAGAGACTAAAAATAAAGAACATAGTGGTGTAGCAATGTTTGAAATTACTTGGTGTATATGTATCTAAGTATCAGATTTATTATTATAAAAAAATTTGCATTAAAAAAAAGAGTATAAACGGGACGGGGCGAGAAAAATTAAACGGTTTCGGGGATGGGGTTTGGGGATGATTTTGTAAACGGTTTTGGGGCAAGAAAATTTAAACGATTGTGGAGATGGAGAAGTCAAAACCTACTTCGTTGCCATCCTTACTTATGCTTCATTTGGTAGGAGGAATGCAAAAATGGAGGGAGGATGGAAGAGACAACCCTAGGGAAGGGCGCCCATCCATCCTTTTGTTTGGTTGAGTGAAAGCGACGGAGAGGAGGTGACCACTTCCTCTATTTGGTAGGAGGCATGAAAAGAGATTACCTTAAACATATTTTACAGATTTATCTCTCAATGGCATTTTAGCAAATTAATTTAGTAGAAAATTGAAGGGAATCTTATTTCATATTTATGCGTCATTTTTTTTCTGTCTGTCCTTTTTTCTGTCCAATTTTGGAGTGATGGAAAAAAAGATAGATTTGGAGGTAGACGGGTAAACTAATTAGATTTAAATCCAAATTCGATAAGGTTAGATTTAGATCCAAATTCGATAAGGTTATGTTATGATTGATCCGATAACCAATGAATTACTTATGAATGAATCCATATCATATATTGTTAAGGGTGTATTTTTTTGTCAAATATTTAATGGAAGAAAATAGAAAAAAATTGGAGAAGACAAATAAAAAATTAAAAAGAAGAAGAAAATAGGTATTAGACTTTTTGTTAAAGGAAAAAAAAAAAAGGAAGAAGAGGAAAAAATAATTCTAAAAACATTTTGATACTATGTAAATAGAAATAGTATATATTATAGAATCAGATAATATATTTATATTATATTATATTATGTCATATCGAATTATCATCGGATCAGATTGATCATAATCTAAATTCGATTTGTTTAGTTAAAGGACTATCAAAACCAAATTGTTAATGAATTCCCGGATTAAATATTCAATCCATATTCTAGTTATCGAATTAGATTCGAAGGGAAATCCGATCCATTAGTAGGTCTATATAGAAAAATATCTCATCTATCCTTTCTTCCTCCATCTCTTTCCTTCCTTCTATTAACAATAGAAGCGTCATCCCTCCTTCCTTTATTCCTTCCCTCCAAACAAGACATTACAGTAAACTCCAGTCTTTTCTATTTCAAAATATGTTGTATGATTTGGGCATCTTACAGTAAACCTACCTCAACAACCTTACTCCATTACTTTGACTCTACATGGATCTTCCGAATAATCACGTAGATTTAGATACCATTAAACAAAATTCAAAAGATGTAATTATAAGAACACAATTCTTTTTGGAGAATTACTATGCCCAACACATTATATATACGCCTGCGAAATATCTAGTATAACTTTAATAAATGAGTAATGATAGGCAAAAAAAAAAGTATTATTGAATTAAGAAAATGAATCACTCTAATTCTTAGATTAGTGCAAGTGCGACTTATAATTTTACAATCCAATAGATGAGAGTAATTCATTTTCTCAATTCGGTGATAATTTTTACTGTCCCCTATCATTATTCTTAATAAATACAAATTTAATTTCAAAATATCATGCCATAAGTAAATGTGAATACCAAATGATTGTTTTTAGTAAGGATTCTATCTCTAGTTATGTTACGTAGATCTGGGTAAATGTGTCGAGTAAGGTTGTATACACACAAGTCGGATGTGTCAAACCCCTTCCCAAAAAAACTATTATTTAATATTTTTACTTTAGTTTTTAGGTAAAATAATAGCTTTATCTAAAATAGTATTCAACATTGACATTTCACTCATTTTAAAGTAATAATATAATAAACTTAAATTATTGAACAAAATTTTTAAGTGCATGTCTAAACAAAAGTGTTAGACATATATTCCATACTCATGTTTAATAATGTGTGTCAAACACGAATATTTCACATTATAAAATAAAAGAGAAAGAAAATAGACTTGAAAGATTACTCCTTCTTTTAATAATTGCTTATTGACAAAAGATACAACTTAAATATAACTCGTACAAAACAAACTAAACAGAAAATATGAAAACACAATTTCATGACTAACAAATTCCTAAAAGAGTAAATATATATGTATATATATACAATATACGGTTAAAGAGCATTTTTGGATGAGGGAAGGATATTTTAAGATTTCTGGGTGGCAAATATAGCATGGGCCATGCACATGACTGACTAACAGTCTTGATGATGAGTCCTCTCTTTTTCAACATTTGAAAAAACCCTGTGTAGCATAATGGTGTTATTTGCACAATATCTATGTAACGGAGGTGTTTTTAGTAATTTGCCCTTATTTGTTTGGTGAAACAACATAGTGGCATAACAAGGCCTAAATTCATCTAATCTTTCTTAAAGGTTAATTCAATAAATAAATAATATAATCAAAAACCTAAATTCCAACAGCTTCTAAATGCATCCATAAATTAACTAAAACACACACACCAACACAATTAACAAAATCAAGATTTCCCAAAACGCTAAAATAAAAACCCTAATCCTTAATCAGACCCACCACATTTTCAACCAAAATAAAAACCCTAATCCCCCCCAATCAGGCCCATCACATTTTCAACCAAACTAGTACATGTAGCCACAGTCCCTGCAACGACAACCTGCATATACCTCTCCGGTGACTCTCCAAGTATCCCACCCTACACCAACGCGTCAGCGATACCCGAAAGCACCACCGCTGCCACCGTCACATAGAAACCATCATAGAGCCCAGTCTACCCCTTAATGTACATCACCTCCATGACGGGGACGATAAGGAGGGCCACAACGAAGAGGCTGGGACCGACATTGATCCGAACAGAGGAGTTGGACTTGTGTGAATAGGCGACTATGAAGAGGAGGCAGATCAGGCTGACAACGGAGGAGATACGGTCGACGGTGGCGTGGGGGTAGAAGTAGGAGAAGTAATCGATGGCGGTGATGAAGGCGTTCCACGGGAGGAGGTAACCAGCGCCGAGCAAGTGCGGAAGGAAGGGTGGGCCATGCCCCCAAATTCTTTTTGAAAACTTTTACTAATCTATCGCCCATCACTCTTAAATTTACATTAGCCTAAATTTGACCCCTCCAAATTGTTTGGTCCAATCCAATTAAATAAAGGGTAAATATCTTTGACCTCCCCTGAGATTTATCCTAATCCCATTTACCTCCCCTCTTGTTTGCATAATTCCACTAACCTCCCCTGTCAGTGACGGTCGTCCAAAAAACTAACGGTAGTGGGTGATGTTACCGTAATATCCTTGTATTATATATATTATTATATATTAAATTATGTCCAAATGAGAAATGACGAAGGTACCCTTATGTGCTATGAGCTTCGTAATCCACACTGGATCAATTTTTTTGGCTTCTCTGACACAATGTACACAGAGACAAGTTAGAATGATATAGAGAAAGAGAACGATGTAGAGAAAGAAAGTTACACAGAAGAAATTGTAAGAGAAAAGCATAGAATCGTTTGGGGGTTTGATACCTTCGGTTAGATTCATATCCTAATCGGAGCAGAAACTGTAAGAAGATCGCGATTTTGGCTTAGTGTCTGCGAGGTATGTACAAAACTCAAAACTTTTTATATATTCGACTTGTTTGTGTTTTTGTTAAGTTTAGGGTTTGTCACATTCTTCGCATTTTCACTATTGGGTGCTTTTGATTAGGGTTTTGTATATGTTTGCTTTTAGGGCTTCCAATTTGGGGGTTTTTCGTTTCTGCTTTCAATTAAGGCTTAGAATTTGGGGTTTTTGGTTCTGATTCAAATTAGGGCTTCCAATTAGGGTTTTTTGTTTATGCTTTCAATTAATGCTTAAATTTGGGAGTTTTTTGTTTATACTTTCAATTAAGGCTTAAATTTGGGGATTGTTTGTTTCTGATTTAAATTAGGGCTTCCAATTAGAATTTTTTGTTTATACTTTCAATTAAGGCTTAAATTTGGGGTTTTTTTTTGTTTCTGATTTAAATTAGGGTTTCGAATTAGATTTTTTATACTTCTGCTTTAAATTAGGGCTTCCAATTTGGGGGTTTTTCGTTTTTGCTTTCAATTAAGGCTTAGAATTTTGGAGTTTTTTGTTTCTAATTTAAATTAAGGCTTCCAATTAGGTTTTTTATACTTCTACTTTCAATTAGGGCTTCCAATTTGGGGGTTTTTCATTTCTGCTTTCAGTTAAGGTTTAGAATTTTGGGGTTTTTTGTTTCTAATTAGGTTTTTTATACTGCTGCTTTCAATTAGAGCTTCCAATTTGGGGGTTTTTTTATTTCTGCTTTCAGTTAAGGCTTAGAATTTTGGGGTTTTTTTGTTTCTGATTTAAATTATGGCTTCCAATTAGGATTTTTATAGTTCTACTTCAAATTAGGGCTTCTAATTTGTGAGTTTTTCGTTTATGCTTTCAATTAAGGCTTATAATTTGGAGTTTTTTTTTGTTTATGATTGAAATTAGGACTGCCAATTACGCTTTTTATGGTTCTGCTTTGAATTAGGGCTTTTATGTTTCTGATGTAAATTATTATCATTGAATATATGGTAACTGGATTCAAGTTGGGTTGTAGACCATTTTTGTGGTTAGATGACTGTCATTTGAAGGGACCATATGGTGGTGTACTATTGGCAGCCATTGCTTTGGATGCCAATAATGGTTTATTTCTTGTGGCATTTGCTGTGGTGGAGAGTGAGAGAAAGGACAGCTGGGTATTTTTTCTACAGCACTTAAGCACTGTAATTGAAGTAGATACATTTTCCAAGAATTGGACCATCATGTCAAACATGCAAAAGGTAAATCAAAATTCTATTTTTTTTTAAATCAATTACTTTCCTAAATTATATTTCTGTTGTTTAATTAAGTTTGTTAAATATGATAGGGCCTTGACCAAGCAACTGTAGAAACTATTCCCCAAACAACTCATAGACTGTGTTGTAAGCATTTGTATAATGTATTTAAGAAAAAACATGGTGGGTTCATGTTAAGGAAAAAGTTTTGGAAGGCTGCTAGAGCTTATAACTCATATACTTTTGAAGAGGCAATTGATGAAATGAGAAACTTGGATCCTGCAGCTCATGAGTGGCTCATGACTAACTTTCAATTGTCAGCTTGGTCTAGGCATGCATTCAATCCAAGTGTGAGAAATGATCATGTGACCAACAACATAACTGAGAGTTTCAACAATTGGGTTGGTGATCTTAGGATGATGCCTATACTTTCATGCTTAGATGGGATTAGGGTAAAACTTATGGAAAGACTTCAAAAAAGGTACCAAATGGGTTGCAGCTGGAATGGTGTGGTCACACCAAACATTAGGAAATAATTAAATAAGCTAACTGCTGAGGGAAGGAAATATAATGTGAGGGTTGCTGGTGGGGGAGTGTTTGAGGTAATGGATGAGTCATTTAGGCATATCATCAATCTAAATGACAGAACATGTGACTGTCATGGTTGGCAAATCTCAGGCTTACCTTGTAAGCATGCAGTAGTTGCAATATGTTACACCAGAGACAATATTGAGACTTACTGTGATTCATGTTACACTATTGAGACATATATGAAGACATATCAAGGAATGATATATCCTATGCCTGACCCAAAACTGTGGGAGCTATACACTGGAATACTATTGGATCCTCCTCCTCCTAGAAGACTACCTGGAAGGTCTAGGAAAAATAGAAGAAGAGATGTTGATGAAGCTGCCCCAGGTACTAGTCTGTATAGAAGGAGTTTCACTCTTGCATGCACACTTTGCAAAAGATTTGGGCACAACAAAAGAACTTGTCAAAGGGCTCCAACTAGAAGGGAACAGGTGATATGAATTTACTTTTTTTTTTTTGCATGTAATGTAATTTATTTATTTATGAATTAGTTAATTTGAGGATGTATTATTGTTATGTTAGGTACAAGAAGCTGGAAGAGGAATAGGAAGTGCAGGGGCATCCCAATCAGAGCCATGTGTCACCCAACAGGTAAGTGGAGTTGGTTTATAATTTTCTCTCCAATCACTTAATAGTTTATTTTGACATTTTTTTTGTTATTTGTGATAGCAACAAAATGACATACATAGAAGGGGGAGCTCAGCCCCACCACAGAGAGGTAGAGGGAATGCAGCTCCACCATATTCATCAAATGCACAGACTGGAAGAGGGGATGCACCTCCATCAAATGCGCAAGGAGGAAGAGGGGTTGCACCTCCATCAAATGCACAAAGAAGAAGAGGGGATGCATTCACACATGTAAGAGGAAGGGAAAGCAGTGCAACTCCATCAAACACACAAGGAGGGAGAGGGTCTGCATTCACATATGGAAGAGGAAGTAGGAACATTGTAGCTCTATCAAATACACAAAGAGGAAGAAACAGCTCATCACAACCTACTATGGGGAGAGGGAGATTCATACCTGTATTTGGCCAACTAGGAGCTAGGGGAAGAGGGATGGGAGGATCTCAAAATATGTAAACATTGTTATTTTTTTTTGGGTAGATTGCAACATAAAACTGTTTGGAGTTTTTGGTAGTTTGGTTTGTGTTTTTTTGCAACATAAATCCTGTTGATGGATGTTTGTGTGATTTTGGGTAGCTAGATTTATGTTATGTTTGGATATTTTTTACATTTGTTATGGTTTTACAAATGCATGTTATTCAAAATGATTTTTACCTATTTGTTATATATGTTTGGCTAATTGTAGAATGGACACTACTGGAAGGCATGGAATTAATTGCACAATTACATATTGCACAAATACATATTGCTGCATAACATATTGTACAAATACATATTACTTCATAACATAATATACATAACAAACAAAAAGTTCATCACCATAACAATACATAATTAAAGGTATATACAGAACTATTCCCAAGCTAGGGAATCAAAACAGACATGAACTTATTTGTTCTCCCTTAGACTAATCCTTATCAATAGAAGCTAGGGAAATCAAAAAAGACATAAAAGACAACAACATGTATGCAATGCCTAGAATTTTCAAGGAAGAAGAGTTTGCTTCAACCACTGCCAAACGAGTCAATATAACATGTGCATCCACCATTTCCTGTGTAGAGGTTGCTTCATCATTGAATGACTGTTTTTCACTTACTGATAAAGTTTCCAAGTCATCATCAATTGGATCACACCATTTCCATTTTCACTTCATGCAAGATCTATTGGAGGACACATAATATAACCTTCCTTTGTTGTTGTTCTCATTGAATTTGGTAACCCTAATTTCAGCCACACTACCACAACGACAGAAGATTTCTCTGTACCTTAGATGCCTACCATGGTTTGCATGTATGCTATGAGACTCCATCTTTAGTTTGATAAATATAGCTTCAAATCCCTAATATTATACAAGCAAAGAGGGGAGAAAGGGGGAGAAAGAGAGAGAGGCAACTGCTACTAGCATGGCTGGGCTGGAACGAAGAGAGAGAGACCTCCTGCAGCTGCTACAATGGCCGAATGGGTCTAGAGGTTAGGTATATGTATAATAAAGGCTAAGGGTATTGTGGTAACTACGTATAATGGTATAAAGTAATTTTTAGTTGGTCAAAAGGTTAAAAGAGTCATTTAATGGGTTAGAGGGGGCAAAATATACCTTTCAGAGCTGACGCCAGCAGATTCCCTTTAACTGCGTCAGCTGCTGTAACGGGAGGGGGGTGTCCGATACACGAATCAAAACCTCAGGGGAGGTCAGTGGGATTTTGTAAACAAGAGGGGAGGTATGTGGGATTTCGATAAACCTTAGGAGAGGTCAAAAATATTTACCCTTAAATAAAACATCTAGATAGTTTATATTAGCCCTATCCAATTAAATTAAATATTTAGTTAGTTTATTTAAGTCCAATCCAATATTGCCCAATATATATTTGATATATATTGTTAATTGCTATTGAGTTGGGCTTAAGTAAATTAATTAAATATTTCATTTAATTGGGTTGGACTTAAATAATCACATTCAACGGTTACTGTATTTAATGTGGATGAAATTCTTGCTCACTGATGAGCAAGAGATCATTAGTCTCTATATATAATATTATATATGTAATATAATCCACAACAAAGCATGAACTTGGGAGCTAAGCACCAAATGCCAAACGACGTACATGATTTGCAACGGTCTAATCCAAAAAGCATGTATCAATTGGATGGATTGTTGCAATAGCGGAGAGAAAAGAAATATTACATATTCATTCTCCCTCTTTCACCTATTTTTCTTTCTTCTATTAAAAAATTCATTAATTTTCATACTTCAAAGCCTTAATTCTATTTTTCTTATTTGATTTTCAATTACTCTTGTATATATTAAATATACTTATACATAATGACATATGAATACCATAGATACATTATACATACATTTATTCATATACAATACATATTATATATAGCTTTGTATATATACACATGCCGCCGGTGAAAGGAGAAAGATATGGGTTTTGACTATGAAGTTACATGTGCTTTATCTATGTGGATCAAAATCTTTTTCAGTGAAATTTTTTTTGTTATTTCGTTCAGTGACAACGTTTATAACCATTAGTGAGAACTCCTGAGTTGTCCCATAAGTAACGTCAATTATCACTAATAGTTATAAATATTGTCTCTCAACGAAACTGGAGGGGGGCGGCGTCCGAGTTGGAGCCAATGCCGTCGGTGACAGGAGAAAGATATGTCCGATTTGGGTTCTGACTATGAAGTTACATATGCTTTATCTGTGTGGATCAAAATCCTCTCTAGTGAGACAATTTTCATTGTTTCGTTCAGTGACAACGTTTATAACCATTAGTGATAACTCCTGATTTGTCCCATAAGTAACGTCAATTATCACTAATAATTATAAATATTGTCACTCAACGAAACTGGAGGGGGGCGGCGTCCGAGTTGGAGCCAATGCCGTCGGTGAAAGGAGAAAGATATGTCCGATCTGAGTTCTGACTATAAAGTTACATATGCTTTATCTGTGTGGATCAAAATCCTCTCTAGTAAGATAATTTTCGTTGTTTCGTCCCGTAATAATGTTTATACCATGAGTGAGACTTGTCTCACTGAAAAGAATTTCTTTTCTATTTATGTATATATACTACTTTAAAAGTGTGTAGATTTTTTATATTTATTTTTCACAAGTTTGATATAGGTATCATTGACATGTTTATACAAGTGACTACACTGTGACTGTGTATGAATATGAATCGCCAGTAGTTCAGGGAATATATATATATATTCATTCAAAATGTGAGTTTTGACAGAATTATTGAAGTCTGTTATCCAAAATGCCTTTTCTTCTAAACTTCATTTTCGAAAATATATAAATATATATATATATCCAAAATTGGTTTTGTTTTTCAATTATCCGAAAACAAGATATAATTACGAGAGAAGTGAACTAATTACCCGTTTGCTGTATCCCAAACGCTATATCTGCTTAAATTGAAGGCAATGCAGAACAAATACAAGGGGAAAAAAAAACATGCGAGAATTTTTTTCTTTACAACTAAAAGGTATATATATATATATATATATATATTCGGATCAACATCCTCTAAGTTAACTGTTGTCAAGTTAATAGACGCATTGTAATGGGCGAAGTCACTCAATAATTAAGAATATTCGGATCATGATTCTCTTAGTCAAATGTTGTGATTGTGTGAAGAATACTCTTTCATTTCTGTAAGGACTAATTTGGTACGCAGGAATGGAGGTGGAATGAAATGGTCATTCCACCTTTGATTCTCTTTCTCTCGTTTGTTGTTTTACATTAGAAATGAAATGATCATTCCAAGTCATTCCCTTGAAATGCTCATTTCAACAAAATCATTCCACTTCTTGAGTAATGGAATGATCATTCCATTCCCACTTAGTATTAAAATCATCCACTCTCTCTTCATTAATGCATCTCTCTTTTACAACTTACTCTCTATATATATATATACCTATTAAAATATTTAATAAAATATTAATTTTTATCACTTTTAGTTTTTAATAAAATATTAATTTTTTTTTCGTATAAAAGATTATATTAATCTTGACTAGAAGAAAAAGACGAATTATATTTTGATTTATAAAGTTTTAATTGAATGGGTAATTAAAATTTTTTTTCACATGGTAATTAAATTAAATTGGCCAAATGTCCTATTTTTAAAACTGATTCTATTTTATATAGAAAAATAAAACATGTTGGAAGGTAATACCATTTCATTCTTACATCATTCTCTACCTGTATCTAAACATTGGAATGAGAATGGTCATTCCATTCCATTCTCATTCTCATTCCATTCTTGACTTCATTCCATTCCCACTTCATTTCATTCCAGCGTACCAAACTAGTCCTAAGGGATTTGCATATATATATATATATATACACACACACACACTAGTGTATTCCATGCTAACGATACTATCGATGCACCGAAAATCGTAATAATTAATTGATTAGATAGAATGATTTTAGATCATAGATAGACAAAGACATTTTGACCCTCATCATTAATTTTTTAATCACTTTTGACTGTTAAATTAATTTTGTTTATGTTATTATACCAAGCTAATTTGTTATATATATAAACAGTTAATAAATTTCTTAACAATTTGCCATCAAAATCATAAAGCTTAGATGTAATGCCATTTATTATGCTTTTCCTTACCATAATTAGGGAAAATTATTTAACACCATTGGATTAACGTGTATTGGGGAATCTCACCCAATATAAACACTAATTTTTTCACGATAATAGAAAAAAAACTTATAAATGCATAGTTTGTGTTGATAGATTCCTATTTTCATGATATCCCGAGGTACCCAATACTTTCTCCATAATTAAAATGAATTAGATTGTAAGTTTTACCATGTGAGTTCATTTCTTATTAATAAAAATAGTTTAACATAGTAAATTTGAAGACAACGCATTTTATATGCTATATGCTATATCCTCCACGAGAAATTATATAGTACTTTGGAGTAATTTCCTCCGTGTGTGCACAACACGTGTGGTGGGGCTCACCACATGTGCACAAGACACTGTGACAAGGGCGTAGCCAGGAATTTAAACAAATGGGTACGAACACAAGAGCTCAAGTAAGATAATTTTTTTTTCTTTCCAAGTATTAAAAACAAAACAAATAAAATACCACATATAAAGATATTACAAAATACCAAAATAACATGATATTACAACTATTGTTTACAACAATTTACTTTGGATTTCATATTCTGAAAACGTTGAATAATATATTCATTGTCAATGCTCTCAAATACTTCTTTCTCAATATACGTAATCAAACAATCATTCATTAATTCATCTCTCAATCGATTGTATAATTAAGTTTTGATGATTTTTATTGTAGAAAATACTCTTTTTATTGTTGCAGTTACAATGGGTAAGAGTAGTGTCAACTTCACAAACAAATATAGTAATGGATATGTACTGTACTTTTTCAATTGAACCAATTTTTTAGTAAGCCTACTAACCCCCGTAACTTTATAAAATTTGGTTTGATTTGCGAGATCAGAGAGGCCCGAGGAACCACCTAGTGCAATACTCTGTGATGTGCTGCTCTCCCTCACCTTATGTTATGTATTGTTTTGTATGATAACCAATAAGTGGACGAGTGGAATCGATTACTGCCTTATAGGTAAAAAAGGAGCTCTCATTAGGTTTGTTTTATTACCGTATAAACCTTGTAAGTTATATAAATTACACTAAGACTCAAAAAATAATTATATTTATCATATGTATAAGATTTTTTTTAAAACAGATTAAGTGGGTACATTCGTACCCACTCGGAACTCAAAAACTCTATTCCTGCAACGATTTGATTACTCCAAAGTACAGTACCCTAGGGTACTTTATAATTTCTCCAGTTCCACATGCAAAAGTTGGAGACCTTCCTCTAAAATTAAACCATTAATTAAAAAAATAACAGCAAATAAATTTCAATTAATTTTACAATTCAAATTTTAATTTTCCTTAATAGTATTAAGATATGAGACTTTTCAAATATGCTGAAATCAAAGACCATTTGGCCAAGATTTTGAAGTGTCAAGTCCACTGAACTTTTTGCTTCCTAAAAATTAAATCAAAACTTTGATTCAGAAGACCATCTAGCAAACACATGAAATACTGGATCCACTAAGCCTTTTGCTTCTCAAGGATTCAAATTAAATTTCAATTGAAAATGGAAATATTGTTATTAATGATAATGGAGGAGAAACATTTCATATAACAAATTTATATAATTTGTAGTTGATTATATAATATAATTTTGTAGTTGATTTATTTGGTTCATAACGGATTTGAACTAGTTCTAAAAATTTGTACCAGTTCAAGCTAGTGAACCTCAACTAGGAATCTAATTTTCAAGCAAATTTGTTTCCAATTCCAATCAAATAGGTTCTTTTGTCGCCACTTTTTGTAGGGCTTGTGCTTTTGCCCTGTTATGTACAATTTTCTTTATTTATAGAAAGGGTGGTGACAGAGAGTTCAAATTCAGATTCCAAATCATTTTATTTTTAGAAATTTGTCCGTGTAATACCGTCACTCATTAACGGTATTCTCTCTTAACTCTGACGGAGAGGTCAATGTAGTTTTGCAAACAAAAGGAAAGGTAAGTGTTTATTAACAAAATCTCAGAGAAAGTCAGTATAGTTTTGCAAATAAAAGAGAATGTAAGTGTATATTGACAAAACTTCACAGAAGGTCAGTATAATTTACCCTTAAAAATAATATATTGCACTTAAATTACTCGTTTTCTTATTTGCAAATACAAAAAAACTCTCAAGCAGACCACACTATTTTATGTCTTTGGTAAAGAATGCTATAAGTTTATCTAGTCTATTTAGATCCTAGAAATAGCACCTAATTCATTTCTTTTTATCTTGTTATAATTACGAATAAAACCTAATTTTAGCACCTTAAAAAGATGTTGAGTGAATCATCTAAGCTTAAATGTTGCTCAAATTATTACAAATTTAAAATTTTCCTACCTTTTACTTGTCTGGTTTCTCATATCATTATCAATGACTGGCGATGCCTGAAAAGAAGGAGAAAAAAAAAAGAAAAGGAAAAAACCATACTCCCACACACGCATTTGTGACAAATAACTCCGGAATGTTCTCCGAAGACTTCATCTTTATCTTTTATTTTTGAAAGGAAAAGAGATACCATTAGACTTAGATTCTTAATAAAATAGGTATTACATTAATGCTTGGACTGTCATGCATGAGAAGTATTAAGTCAACTCCTCCCAAAACCGAAGATGAATAGTAATCATTGGGTAATGTTGAGTGTTTTACCCCTACTAGAGTAATATTGTGAGTGTGTATGTGTTTGCACCACAACTTCGATTGAAGGGCCAATATTTTCGATTGATCGAAACTTTCGATTGAAAATTGTCTTGAAATTTTTGATCGATCAAAAATATCAATAAAAAATTTCATAAGTCTGTTAAAAGAACTTTTTTCAAAAGATTCTTGACTTAATGCACAAGTATGAGTCCAAACAAGTTGAACTTTCAAAAAATAAAATAAAAAATCAGCAGGATAGATATTAAAAAATTGCTTTCTTCTAAAAGGGTCTTCAATTCTTTGAATCTACTCAACAATTATTAGTGCATTTATAGGTATGTGATCAATTCTTCATTTTATTATTATTTTATTTTTTTGGTAAGCCAGCAAAAATTTTGAAAAAAAAAAAAGAGGATATTACAATGGAACCAAAATTATATCCAATGGGAAAAGGAAAAGGCTTTTCCTGTGGACAACTGTGGACAATTACCAAAAAGGAAGGAAGTGGATAGACTATGTCTAGTGCCAATCAACAGACACAAGTTTCCTCTCTCTCTCTCTCTCTCTCGGAAATCATCAACCAAATGAATATTTGAACTATGTAAAAGAATATAGCCAAACAGACCCCTACACTCACAGAGAGATTGAGAAGGATTGGTACAGTCTACATGTGACCAATTATGCATCAAGGCAATAAGATCTTCACTAATGGGCAAAAATATTAAAGAACTAAGAACAGAATGATAGATTGAGACTCAAAATATATGAGCATTTATGGAATATTATGCCATGGGAACAATTTAATGTTGAAGAAAACAACAACATAGTCTTCACACGAAATTTCTGCCAATGTTCATTTCCATGCTTTTCCGGAGTTTCAGAAGAATGTCCTTTTATCTTTGGACCACCCATTGTATAGTATGCAGTATAACACATATATTGTATTTATGCCGGTAGAATTTACAACGATGCTAATCAAAACTAACATGAAATGAAGTAATTAAAAATGACGTCAAAAGATTAAATATTAGAAGTGACGTGACGTATAATAAAATAGAATGGGAAAAAGAAAATTCATGTTGTCACCAACCCCATTCATGTGAGAAAAATGCAAGGATGATTGAAGACATACCTCAGTTCGGTATTTTTCAAAGTGGCTGCTCTGAAGCTGGAACTCGGGCCAATGCTGCTCTGAAAAAAGTGCATAATAACAACTGAATCCTGCCTTCTTATTGTTCTTACTCCACACAAACTTTCGACTGGAGCACATAATCACACAAATTCAATAAAAATACATATACATTGGACAAAGGAACTGTCTCACCACATCTATCTGCATTTTGAAGAACTAATTTGTCCAATCCGCCATGTCTCTGTTCACAAAAAGTCCAGTAAAATTTCAACATATAATAAATCAACTAAAGTGTAAGATATCATACCAAGTGTAATCAGTGATACCAAACAGAAGTTCTCAGCCATGCCAAGCTCACGACAGAGACAAGCGTACAGAAAAAATGAGAATGATAGTCCCATATAATAATATATTTCATAAAAAAGATCATGCCAAGAAAAGTAAAGAGAAAAAGGAAAAGGTTTTAAAGAGAAAGGAAAAGGTTTTAAAAGTAATTGTCCTTCCAGTGCTCCTTACAGGGGGAAAAAGAGAAAAAAAAAAATGCAAAATGTATCAATGTGTCAAGAAATGCCAAACATACTACACATCCAAACTTTGCAAAAGATGTGAAAAATAAGGTGAAAATATAAGAAATTTTAGTTCAATTCTAAAAGAAGGGGCAGCAGGCTAGCCAAATACAATTAAGAGATACATCGGGTGTTCAACTATTCAAGTTATTTTACACATATACATACATATGGTATAACATGTGAAAATTATAACAAGTAAATATGAACCAACCTGCATAATATAATTCATCATATTAAAAGCTCCTATGTCCATGAAGTGTGAGCCATCCATTTCATTCTGAGTATCCCAATTTTATCATGAAAGAGAAATAACAGAGAAACAACAATAGTCTTCAAACATGATAGCCACCATTGTACATTTTCAAGTTGTATTTAGCCACCAATGGACATTTCAAGTTGTACTTGAACCATCAGAATATATTCACTTGCAACCACCCCGTGCTTCAATAAGCATTGCAGTGCAAAAGAAACAATATTGAACAGTAGAGTTCTAATAAGAGTTGATTTCATACAAATTGCAGATGGATCATATGACCCAAAACCAAGACACAATTGAACCAAGTGCCAAACCAACAACTAAGAACAAAACAGTCACAATTCCCGCGGACTCTGCATGTTGCAGCTGCACAGTTTTGGGAGCCAAAATCAACAACACACTGGTCAAGTAGCCATTAGTAAGTCCCAAAAGGCATGTCAAGATTGTAACTGGAATCTCTGTTCGGAAGAATTTAGGACCATGCAAGCAACCTAAGAAGAGGGGCAAAAACAGCAACCTGGCAAAAGAAGCACCAATTGCAACCTTTGCATTCTCAAGGAGATAGAGTGCAGTCAGAGACTTGCCAACCAGATCAAACACATTGTAGCCGGTAATGAGGAGAATTGCATACCAATCCTTGAGAATCTCGGAAGAAACATCCTCCGTAATATATCCGGGAAATATACACAATGTCACAACATAGATGATGAGGATCCCAAACCCATACCATTTCACTCTCCCCACAATCTCCCACAGGGTCGATCTCCATAGTGCCCCAGCCAGGACACCTTTCTCTTCTTTCTCCTCATTTACAGCCTGTATCTTCAACTCGTTATAGTACTTTATAACTGGAAGTCTATGAGCCACGTTGTAGAAAACAATACATACGACCATCACAACAATACTGACAATGAAATAAAGATTTGCACTTTGTCGTAGTCCATTAGTGTCTTGCGGATATACAGCTTTGGTAAAGATCCTTAGAAATGAAACAAGGACCCCTGCAGTCCACAATATTAAAGACTAAAATGGGTTATTTGCATAAGGTGACAGAATAATATGTGCAAAATACTTTTTCCTATCCATCTTGACATGTTCAAAACTTACTGTCATTCAAATATGGACATAACAGGTTAAGACAGTTAAAATAATGGCAAATTACTCTTAACATCCCCTGAAGTTTACCATTATTACCCACAAGGTCACAAATTAAAGTATTTGAAAAATAACTCTGACACCCTGACATAGTTAACAGTCGTTAGGAGGCGTTAATTTTAACCGTGAATTTACCAAGTACCCTCAGTTTTAGCACAACATAAAATGTAATGCTGATGTAAGCAATCCCCATCAGGGTAAATTCACTTTATTCCATCTCTCTTTTCCCTCCTTTCTCTCTCTCACCTCCTCCTCACCATCTCCACCACCACAACCACTAACACCACGAGCGAGACAGCGATAGCCACCATGACCTCTCTCTCTCTCTCTCTCCTTTTTATTTTTTCTTTGTATTTTTTGTCTGCTGCCAATGCCGCAATTTCTGCCCAAAACTACCTTCATCCCTACTACTCTACCACCACCACCATCACAATTTCTCTTTTGAAGCCGAGAATTGATTCATCTATTGATGAATTTGATGATTTCGAAGGTGGAGAAACAGACCCAGATCTGATTTTGGCTTCAAATCCTTGTTCTCAACCATCACCTAGGACTCCAAAACTACCAGATCCAAGTGAAGGAGTGTATGTGCGTGTATGTATGTGTATAGGTGGGTCTTTGAGTTGCGATTCTTTGTGGTATTTGATTGAAATTTTGGTTATATTTGACATCAATTGATGGCCAAATATGATTCTGGTGGATTAGCATATGAATTTGGTTTGGATTGATCTGTGAATTTTGAGTTTGAATCGTGGGTCATCGTGTATAATATGATTCCAGTGGATTAACATATGAATTTGGCTTTGATTAATATGTGTTTTCATCATGTATATGCAAGCATGTATATGTGTATAGAGATTAGAATATTAAATTGGCTCAGATTGATCATGTGAATTGAGTTTGAATCATGTGTTTACCTTGTGAATTTTGGACTTGAGAGAGGAAAGAAAGATAGAGAAGATGACTAGAGAGAGAGAGAGAGGACTGAGAAAGAAATACAAAAGAAGAGAGCTATGGAGGGGAGAGAGAGATGATCAAAAGAGAGAGGAGAGAGAGGAACAAGAGAGAAACAAACCGCTCTGATCATTTTAAATACAGAGAGAGAAGGTTGTAGTGTTGAAAAATGAGGGTAAAAAGGTCCAAACTATTAAGGTTCAAATGGTAATTGAAAAAGTAAGCAATTCTATTTCACTACAAGAAAGGGTAATTTTGGCATTTAAATTTTTTTTAACTAATTAACTTTTATCGTGATTAACAGTCTACTAACAACAGGGGTGATCAAGGTAAAGTCAACCAAACCTTAGGGGAGGTTGACCGAAAATTTTCATCTAGGTTAATCTATGGGTAATAAAGCTAAAGCTCAAGGGAGGTCAGAGCAATTTGCCCTTAAAATAATTGAGTTTCCTTCCTTAATAATTGTTAAGAAGAAATGCATTCTGCTTACTATGTTGACCTTAGTTCATCATTTTTGCTCTGACCAAGGATTTGGACGCTTATGCTTTGTTTGGTAGGAGGAATGCAAAAATGGATGGAAGAGACAACCCTAGGGAAGGCGGGTACCCATCTACCCATTTGTTTGGTTGAGTGGAAGCAATGGAAAGGAGGTGACCCCTTCCTCTGTTTGGTAGGAGGGATGGAAAGAGATTACCTTGAACATATTTTATCGACTTATCTAATCATCATCATCCTCCTCCTTGCCTTTGTCCCATACATATGGGGTCGGCCATAATGCCATATGAATTCTCTTTTTCCATTCTTTTTTATTATAAACCATGTCTCTTACAATATTTAGATTTTTATAATCATTTTAACTACTTCATCCCATGTAAGTTTTGGTCGGTCTCTTTGTTGCTTACCTTCTATACAAACTCTTCCTCTGCTATGCCCATACCACCTAAACCTACTTTCTCAAATTTTATCATTAATAGAAGCTATTCCTAACTTGCCCCTAACTATATCATTACATCCTATCTAGTCTAGTTACTCCTATCATCCATCGTAGCATCCTCATTTCTGCTACATGAATGCGTTGTTCTTGTTTCTTTTTCAACGCCCAACACTCTGCTCCATTCAACATTGCAGACCTAATAACCGTCCTATAGAATTTTCCTCTTGATTTATTTGAGATTCGTTTGTCACATAAAATACAACTAGCTTGCCTCCATTTTGTCCACCCTACTCCAATCCTATTTACTACATCACCATCTATCTCCCCATCTTTTTGTAATATTGAACCTAAATAGCAAAACTAGTTATTTTGAGTAGCTACTAGGTCTTGAATTTTAATATTTATATTGTCCTCTTCTATTGCTTTATTGAAGGTACATCACATATATTATGTTTTATTCTTACTAATTTTTAAACCTTTTGTTTCTAGAAAATTTCTCCATCTTTCTAATTTTGTTTCTAAAGCTTCTTTCAATGTATCTATTAAAACTATGTCATCGGCAAACCACCATGGAATATCTTCTTGGATATCTTTCGTTATTTCATTTAACATTATAGTAAATAGGTATGGACTTAACACGGATCCTTGATGTAGTCCTACTTTTACGGAGAAATCCCTAGTTTCTCCACATATAGTACGAACTCTAGTCAACGTCTCACTATACATATCCTGAATAACATTTATAAGGTTTTTTAGGGACTTATTTTTGTTTTAGAACCCACCAAATTATGTTCCTTGGCACCTTATCATATGCATTCTCTAGGTCAATGAAAACCATGTGTAGATCTATTTGTTTACTCCTACATTTTTCTCCTAATTGTCTCATTAAGTAAATAGCTTCTATAGTTGATCTACTAGGCATAAACCCAAATTGAACAGTTTATGTAACAAATTTTCTTTCTTTGCTCTTTTCTGTCAAAAAAAGGATGGATATGGAGGTACACCAGTAAACGAATTAAATTCAGACCCTAATCAAATAAGGTTATTTTATAACTGATCCAATAACCCAATGACTTATGAATGAGTCCATATCAGATGTTCGATTTGTCAAGGGTGTATTTTTTTTGTCAAAAAATTTAATGTAAGACAATAGAAAAAAATTAGAGAAGACAATAAAAAATGTTGTTTACTCCTACATTCTTCTATTAATTTATAAGTTGCCAACATAATGCACCAAAATTGCATAACAAGGTAGATATCGGATTCAAAAAGATTTACGAGGAAATTAAGAAACTGACTAGACTAAGTATTGGAAGGAGAGGCATCGAGTAGTGCAAAGAAAGGGTATGACAATGTAATCATCATAAGTTCTGCAACGAAGATGAGGATCCCGAGATAGTTTCGGACGATAGTTCATGGCCATAACTGCTACAAGGAGGAAATTAATCTTAAAGACTTAGCTGAAAATTTTGTTATATTTTGTGCTAAACGTGCACTTCTTGGCTAAAAATGAATAAAATAATAATAATTATTATATGATTAATGAATTTTGTTTAGTGTTCAAAGTTGCCAATTGTTTATTTCTTTATTTTTCATGTGTTGCATTTATTAAAAAAAAGTTTAACTATTTAGGGCACGATGGAAGATGGTTCGGGTTCTACACCTCAAGTTCCTAACAAAATGACCGATATGTATTGAGTTATGCTCGACATGGTTGATACCATGCAACAAATTAGATGTGTAGCTCCACAACCTCCTCAAACTGAAATTGACAATAATAGAATTATGGTAGCTCAAAGGGAGTTCGGAAATATGACACCGCCAATATTAATGGGGTAACCTGATTTAAGAGTCTTTATTACCAGCTACCAACTTGAGGTTGAGGGTCAAGTGAAGTAGCAAACAGATGGTATTAGAGTCAATTCCTAACCGGAATATGAACGTGTGCACAAGCTCATGAGGGTCAGGCCAGAAAGACGTTGGTCCCAAGAGGATTGATTGTGACATCCATAGGGAAAGAACTTTTTGGCACTTACATGGGGGCATGCCTCCTACATAGACATATTTTAAATACAAATCGGACAATATCTGCACAGTGTGAGGCGGGGATAGAGTGAGAGAGAGTGAATATTTGTATATATATACACACACACATATACATAATCTAAGGTTAAGGGATATTTTTGGAAGAGGGAATAGTATTTTAGGATTTTTGGGTGGCAAATATGGCATGTTCCCATGTAAGTGCCAAAAAGTTCTTAGAACGGAGTACTTTAGTTGGTTGCAATAGTCTTGATGATGAGCCCCCTTTTTTTTTGCAACATTGGAAAAAACAAAAGGAACTTGTATACATACAAATGTAGTACAGGGGTGTTATTTGCACAATAAAAGTGTTTTTTTGTAATTTTTCCTTTTCGGGCGAAACAACACAGTGGCATAACAACACCTAAATTCATCTAATTTTTCTGAAAAGTAATTCAATCAATAAACAATATAATCAAAACCCTAAATTCCAAGCGCTGCTAAATGCATCCATATGAATTTGAATTAACCAAAACACACACCAACACAATTAACAAAATCAATTTCCCAAAACACTAAAATCAAAACCCTAATCCCCAATCAGACCCACCACATTTTCAACCAAAATAATACCTGAAGCCGCAGTCCCAGCGACGACGGCCTGCATATACCTCTCTGGCAACTCCCCGGCAGCCCCAATTATCCCACCCTGCACCAAAGCGTCCGCGAGGCCCGAAAGCGCCACCACAGCAGTCGTCACATAGAACCCATCATAGAGCCCAGTCTGGCCCTTAATGTACGTCACGTCCATGATGGGAACGACGAGGAGGGCCACGACGAAGAGGCCGAGACCGACATTGATCCGAACAGAGGAGTTGGACTTGTGTGAATAGGCGACTATGAAGAGGAGGCAGATCAGGCCAACGATCATGTAGACGACGGCGAAGACACGGTCAACGGGGGCGTCGGGGTAGAGGTAGGAGAAGTAATCGACGGCGGTGATGAAGGCGTTCCAGGGGAGTAGGTAGCCGGCGCCGAGTGTGAAGTAGATACAGTAGGCCAGGTGGAAGGAGTCGGTGGGGGGTTTTGTGGTCAAAAGGGGAGAGGAATCCCGATCTACGGCGTTCGAGTCTGTGGCGACGCCGCCGGTGAAACCCATTTGAGATTCTCTCTCTTCTCTCTTTCTCTCTCTATATGTCTGTGTATGTCTCGCTGCTCCTGGCGGCCGGGAGATGGGTCTGACGTGGTTTGGTGGCAGTGGTTAAGGGTCGGTCACGTATGGAGAAAGGCAACGGTGATTGGCGCCGGACGAATGAGAAAATGGCTTGGCTAGATACGGCAGATATGGGGTGACGACGTCGTTTGGACTTTTCTTTCGCTTCGGGGTTTCCTACCATGAAGTTACATGTGTGCATATATTTTTTTTAGTAACAAGGAATGACTTACCCATTAGTCGCTTTCGACTCTTTTGTAAATTTTGTTGCTAAATCACGTGCATCACTTAAAAAAAATAATATATATATATATATATATACATAAATGATCTTTTTATTTATCGGTGAACAAAAAATTCTTACAGATCATGTATAGTAACCATTGAATATGATTAAAATAGTTTTTAAAAATTATCTTTTTTATATTTAAATCATATCAAACAACTACTATATTTGATGTGTAAAAAATTTTTTACTCACCGATAAATAAGAGATTATATATATATAACATAATGAAACAGAAGTGACACTTCGTTAACAAATGCTCTCATCTGTCACTTACAAAGGTGGGGCGTGAAGTTAAATAATGCACGTAGTTTCTTAATAAATATGTACATTTTTACTAACCTTTGAGAGCATGATTTATTGTTGCGGTTGAAATAACGGACACCAGCACAAAATTATTGTATCGGCGTACAAAATCATTTTTTACTCACCGATAAGCAAGAGATCATTAATATATATATATATATATATATATATATATATATATGAAAGAAGTATTTAGAACAAGAAGCCATGTTGTTTAAGCAATAAAATAACAAGATTGAAATCAAATAGAGACGATTACTAAGGTGTCATAATCCACCACTATTAAATCCATAAAGTTTCAAATATTCATCTCCAATTTAGAGTAGATATCACAAAATTAGTCTGTTGCTTACTCAAGATTTAACAATAAAGTATTATAAAAATATATTAAAAGTTAGATTTTCCTTCACTTAAATAATGTAAATTTCTAAGAATTTTATGTATTCGATTTAATGAAAAATATAAGATCAAAGATATTTACTTTTAAAAAATACAAACCCAAGCTTAGAATGATTATAATAATTTCTAACTACTACAAATATACGTTATTAATGGTAAAAGAAATCTAAAATAATCAAAAATAATAATCATTTAAATCATTCACATGAGAATCAATAAATGAACAAAATAACTCCACTTCATTAATGAAGATTTTCTCCTCAACCTTAGTTGAGAGGTTTAGTTACACATGATAGAAGAAGATAACAAATATATAAAAGATATAATGAAATAAAATAAATAAAATCCAGATTGTCTTTGGCTCTATTAGTTTCTTCCTCCTCATTCTCATCCCCTCTATCTCTATTTATAGGCTCATTAGAGGGCTAAAATTGTAATTTGAATTAATCTTGATAATTATCACATTAATATATTTAATATTTATGATAATTATCTTGATATATATATATCATTGAGATAATTATTATAATTATCATTTGACCCATTTCAAGTAGGCTTGGGCTTTAGGCAATTTAGTCTGATCCATTAATTCATATTTGAGGTGGTCATATTGATATAGATTGAGGAAAGTTAATAATATGTAATATGAAATTCACCTAGATTCCTGCTACACTTGTCATGGCATTTTGACCCCTGAAATGTTCGAATTCGGACTTCTTCATGAAATACCAAAATGTTTATATGTGAATCAACTTTTCAAAATGTGCTTGCATTATTCCAACAATCGTACCAAGAGTTATGACTTGAATACTGAAGCATGCGCAAATGGTCAAATCTTTATTTTCTAAAATATTTGTCTTCTGATTGAAAATCTCTAATGACTTGAGAAAATATAAAAAAATATTTATTGATTAAAATAAAAGATAATAAAGTGTTTGACAAATCCAACATAGATGACCGTGAAAGTGAAGTCTCCAAGGCACGTATGGATGCCCAATATAGTGTATACATTCTCTAATTTTCTTATTTGATGTCTGCTTGCAAAGATTCAAGCCAATAAGCATAAACAAAGTTCAAATATAAATTTGGAAAAAATTGTAAAGAATGCGACGACCAAAGAATGCAATATGGTTTTGTGTGTAGACATTTTGTTCGTGGATCTTGACCAACCATAAACAATGCAAAGAGTTAACAAAGATTTCACGTATTTTAAGTTTCTAATGCAGCTTAGAAGTCTTAACAATTGTTTCCGATTCTTGGAAACAAAATCAAAAACACATTTTCTTTAAAATTCCAAAATATATTATGCTAAAATTTCATGAAAACTGGTGGAACCCATATTCACATTCTCCATACGAGAACTTGAATCCTCGATTTTTTATTTTAAATGTGAGAAAGTACCACTGAACTACAACTCTTTAGAAAATTGATAATTGTAATTTTGTTAATTTATAAGTTTGTAACTTACCAAATTTGTCTTTGTTTTTAATGAAAACTTATTCTAAACTTATTCAATCGGACCTAATATTTTTTTAATCTCTTTTTCTAATTAATTTTCTACTTCACTCTTGTATACGTTCAACTTCTCAAAAACCTCTTAGTCCTCATCAAATATACAAAATAATACTTAGAATAATCACCGATAACAAACATAAAGCAAGTCTGAACGTTAAAAACGTGAGAATAATTTTTACTTATATCCAAAAGTACATTCAACTTAAACAGACTCTCACTAATATAATCTCATTCCACAAAAAAAAATTTTATTTGTGATTATAACTCTTTCTGATTTGAAAATTTTCGGTGTGTGATTGTATCAACCAACCTCGTTATTTAATGTTTTAATGGTAGGTTGCATCAACCTAAACATTTTGGTGTGAAAATAAAAAATATATTTTTTAAAATATGCAATCAAACACCAATTTTTTTTTCTTTCAAAAAACGTTTTACATCAAAACAAACCAAGTCTCTTAAATTATGCACATTTCTTCAGTAGTAATGATTTCTATGACACCAAACAAGATAATATATGGATTACCTGAGATCTTGCAATGATTTGCCTCGCCACTCTGATAGATGCAATTAGACTATTTTATTGCCCTATTTGATTAAAACCCATTAGACAATTTAAGATTTCCTAAACACCAATTAATAGAAAATTGTACTCACGCCATGTTTGGAGACGCTGAATTAATGTAGCTAATGTCGTCTCCAAATAATTTTAGGTGATGAATCACCTCACAGATCTTGACTTTAACACTACTTTCAAGTTCACAAAATACACAAGACGTTTAACCGTTAGCTTCTTGATATATATCAATACTTTCCGGAATAGAAAAAAGCAGGTCAAACTCTAAAAATAACCACTCCCTTGACTATCTCCTACTGGCAAAACAAATCTCCTCATGTATTTTTTTTTTGACAAAAAAATCCCTTAACTAATGAAATCTCCTCATGTACCTTAAATTAAATACTATATGACTCTTCAATCTCAGTCGGAAGTGTAAATATTATCTCCGTGTCTAAAAAGAGATTATCAATAATCATTGGTCCACCATTGACCATATAGGTTGTCAATCATGGTCGAGTTATGAATTAGAGTTAAAGGTCATTAATACAAAATACGTGCTAGTGGATGCAAAACAATCACATTAGTCAAAATATTGAAAAGCGACAGAGTATTTTGAAAGAGCAGTGTTATTTGGACTTATTTTCCAAGTTAATGTGTGTAGCTTAAGGGTTTTTATCCTTTGATACAGTAAATAAACAATAAACCCATTTCCCATCAATCAGGGCCGGTCCTGAGATTTCAAAAATATTGAGAGGCCCTAGGCGAACTTTTAAATGAGGGCCCTATCTACCTAAAGTTTCACGTGCGGAGAAATTCTATATAAGTGCAAAATTTTTATTAAAATGAGACGATAAGCAAATAAAATAAATTAATGTTGGAAAAAAAACACCCCGTCTTAGTATTTTATAAATAGCACGATCCATATCACATAAAAAAATTAAAAGAAAATATTCAATACACCTTAGTCACAAAAATCACAATTGAACTTCATATAAAAGTAAATGTGATCGTCTTGAATTTTGAACTATAAAGTTATTAATTAAAGTACTCACAATCCTCAAAGAAAAGCCGTTACCTTGCCGAACTTGCATGCTAGTTGTGAAGATAGAAGAATAAAACGAAAAGAGTTCTGAAAAAAAAAAAAAAAAGCCTAAGACAAATAGTTAGTAGTAATTTATTTTTTGTTTTTAAAATGAGGCCCAGACCATTGTATTGGACCATTATCATTATTTTTTAAATGAGGGCCACTTTGTTACTAAACTTTGGACCATTGTATTGGACCACTATTATTATTTTTTAAATGAGACCCACTTTGTTACTAAACTTTGGCCCAGACTAGTGTATTGGACTATTAGTTACTATTTTTTTTTTAAAATAACATTTAGTGGGCTTAGTGAAAATTGGGGGTCCTCAAAAAATTAAAAAGTTTTGGGGCCCTAGGCGACCGCCTGGGCCGCCTAGGCCCACGGCCGGCCCTGCCATCAACTACAGCAAAGGGATGAAAATTCCTTCTACCATCCACATTAGCTTGAAAAATTGGTTTAAAAATTATTTTTCAATTTGAAATCGACGAAAGGTGAGAATGTACTACTAGATTGCAATCTTTTTGGTAAATAGATTCCATTACGACTTTAAACCCAATTTGTGAACTAAAGAAGACCCGCTAACTAAATTTATCCTCATTTCAAGTATATACCACACATCCTTCAAAGTCAGTCTTGCTTGAGGTCATCTTTAATTGCACATCTCCAATCTCATGAACTTTGGGAATAAAATCATGCCCAAAGCTATACATTCTCTACCTGATTTCTAATATTTTAAAAATAACCAAGATTATAATAAACATGCATTTACATTAACTCCAAAATCTAGCCATTATCAAGTACTATTGAGATTGTAATAATTGGTGTGTTTTTATTTTTATACACCTTACTTAGGGCTTGTTTGGCAACTGTTTTTGTTCCGTGTTTTGTATTGTGGATGGTGTAATGTAACGAAGTAAAGCACCGCAACTCGTTTGGTAACTTTTTTTGTCATTTGAATAATACTGCATTTGTTGTTGAAAAGAGGTCCAAATAGGAAACAAAAAAAAATGGTGTTTCCTAATATTCTCACACGGTAGGAAAAAACATTGTAGCGGTGAACAATACAAAAAAAAAAAAAAACCGTCTAGGTGGTCTTTTTTAACTATCCATTTGTTTTTCAATTTTGCAACACTTTTTTACCAAACATGTTTTTGCTTCCAAAAATCTTGCAACAAATTTTAATTTACAAAACATGCTTTTAGTCACTATTAAACACACCCCACAACATAAATATTGTTTCTGTTTTGGATGAAAACAGAAATGCAAAACGGAAACAATTACCAAACATGCCCTTAATAAATTACAAAAATATGGCTTGAATTGCTTTACTAACAACATATCAAAATTTTAATAATTCAAACAAATAAAAGTTAAATCAGTGGTTAAGTAATCACACACACATTGCGTGTCGGGGCTCTTTGAGGACACGGAAGTTAGACCATTGGGCTAGAGTCATTTTCTTCATCTATAGATTTTCTAAGATTCCATAGGAAAAGATTAATCGAAAAAAATAACTAAATATATTTTGTCAAACTATATATAAAATGATATTTGAGATAAGAAATGGGAAATCTAAATAAATAAAGGGGGTTAATTCACTAAATCCCCATATACCATATATTTGGTCAAAGTGTAATAAACCTCCCTCTAGTTTTAAAATGGTGCACAATATTTCATTCCCTTTTTTTGGGTGTAACAAACACTCTCCAACTTACAAATTAGTGTAATTTGGATTAAAAATTGACTTAAAATAACAAAAATATATTCACAAATAAAAAAATAAATGTAAAATATAGAATTAAAAGACTCTTAGAGAAAGCTGAAATTCTGCATGATTTTTCACTCAAAATTTAAAGCATCTAAACCCTGAAGGAGAACAACAACAAGCACATCATTCACGTGTCATTCTTTAGCAAAGTTTCAATCCAACTCAAGATCAAACTCCAGCCGCTATTGAATTCAGATCACCAAGGAGATTGAATAACCCATATTTTTTGAAATTAATATATTTGATATATTTGTCTACGTATTTTGATCTTATTCTCAGACTTGAAATTTATGTTTACAACTAGAGTTATCTTAAAGTGGGAGAAACTTGTTTAAAAAAAAAAAAAAATTAAATGTCGTGTGATTGCCTTGATAATATTTGACACATGTAAAGTTGAGTATATTTTGATGCATCACTCCCATAAATAAAATGAAGAAATAAATAAGAGAAATTTTCAGTGTGAATTGGCTCATATTACACGTGGACACAATAACAAGTACGACTGGCCAGCAACACTAAGGGCAAACCTCTTCCCTCTATTGGAATTCTCTAGAATAGTGCATTCATTTTGTTCTAGTTTTACTATAAAAAAGAAAAAGAAAAAAATTGGTAAACTTGTGATGGCATAGTCTTGGGCCTTCTGGCCACTGCAAAGTGGTCCGAAATCTTTTACACTCAATCCCCTTTAGTTTATGATCTGCCGAATTACTACTTCTAGGGCCCAAATTGTATTCCAAAAGTCTAGGCCCAACTCATCCCCAACACAAGGTTCAAAACTAAGTCACGGCCCATTCCACAACTAGATTCAACACTAGACTCCAGAAAAGTTTAAGCAGCCTTTTTAACATAAAAAAGTATACCCAATATATTTTGCATGCTTTCTTCGTTTTGAAAACCAGGCCTTACAATTTCTTACAATTATTGTCTTGGTAAATAATTATGATTGATATCATATACTCAAGTGGCTTTTAACACCATTATTTCGAGATTATAACTTAATTATTTCAATTATCAAAATATAATTGTGTTGAATCACGATTTAATGTGTTGAAAGAGAGACTTCAACACCGTTACTTCGAGCCTTGAAAGTAATTATTTTGAACAACGATTTAATACGTTGGAATAGAGACTTCAACACCATTATTCCGAGTTTCAACACAATTACTTCGAATCTCGTGTTAATTGTGTTGAATCAGATGACACCATAAACCCCCATTGACATTTGCATAATGTGGCTACGTTCCCATACTACATCATGCTTAGTGAACTATGGTTTCTAATATAATATATATGATTATATTAATATTGTGATCCATGAAGTCTCTGAGGCACATAAGGATGCACCATATAGTGTATATCTTCTTATTTGATCTATACTTTCAAAAGATCCAAACAATAAGCACAAACTAAAGTAAATATTGTTCTGTTTTTGCTGTCATCTGATTGTAAATTTGCCACGAGCATAAAATCTACTAGAAACCAACGTCCACAATTCTTATTCCTCACTCTTCCTTGTCCGGCAATTGTCGTTTCTTTTCTCTACATTATATATCTATATATATATATATATATATATATATATATATGACATGAAAATTATGTTTAAAATTTGACGTAAATACAAATAAACAACTCTGTCCAACACCTTATGACTCTTGAAATGCAAAAAAAAAAAAAAAAAAAAAAAACTCCACACCCCTTACAGCTATTTGCCTCAACTACATCTCATGTCCATATATGATGTCGACAGACACTCCATCCTCTCTCTCTCTCTCTATATATATAATGTAAATTAAATTTTAGAATACAAATCTTATTCATAGTTTGTCTCTTCTTAGCAACTCATTCTTGATATAAATGAAATGTCCAACCAAATACCCATATTTCCAATGATCTCCTTTTCTAAATCCACTCTTTCTTTCTTTTTTATATAGATATTGGTAATGATTCCAATTTCCAAGCATCATTCCAAGTTACAAAATCTATTGTTCATTTGACTCCTTCAAGGAAAAAAAAACTTGTTCATTTGATTCTATTTGAGCCTTTTTTTCAAAGAAAAAACATGTTTGAAGAAAGTAGTAGTTGTCCTGTCATCTGTACTCATGTCAAAGATGGAAAATTTACTGTAAACCAATCTTTTCTTTGCTCTCAATCAAATTCTTCTTGAGTTTTCACAGGACTAAAGGCAGTAATGGATCGAAAATCGACCTTCTTTATGATATTCATTTTCTCCTTATTCACCTGTACTGACTTTGTGATTTCTCAGATTTCTGATTGCATCACAGATATTCGACTTTATTACTCTTGGAGTAACTCAACTTGCATAGAAGGCAATTGGGGCGGGTTTTTGAGGGACAACTGTTGTGGATTAGCTTTTGATGGATATCTATATGCATTGGCACACCGAGCAAATCAAACCGGACATATATACGTGAATTCCACAGAGCAAAAGGACTGTTTAGCTTCGACGAAGAAGAGCATTGAAGGAGATGTTTTGAGCTGTGGTATCGAGAAGCTGATCAGTGGAGCCGGTGGCTGTTCTGACTATTCTGTTGCAGATGTTGCTCATAACCTCGGAAATAGATTGACAAGTTTAGGCCAAGTTTGCAGGCTTTTGGATGAACAGAACAAGTCAGATAAGGCTTGTAGTGATTGTTTGAGGAGGTGGGAAGAAATGGGTGTCTCAACAAATAGTAGCAAAGACTCAATGAGAGTTGAATCTGACATTTGTAGGTTTGCAGTGCTGATTACATTCACAAGCAATAGGATTGATGATCATAGATGGGTTAAGGCAGTTTATGAATGCCTTGGAGAGCAAAGCCTTCCAATTGGTAAAGTAATATAAGATTTAAGCACTTTTAAGTTCAATTTTCCTTTCATTTTTTAATTAATTACTTTATTCGATCATCTGACATCATTATATGAACCTTGATTGATCATTTTCAATACAGCCTCTTCAGCAGATGATCAAGGAGAAGAGAAAACAAATATCAAGACAGGTAATTCCAATCAGCAATAGTCATCATCCCTCAATTAGAATAACTAGATTCATCATGCCTATGCTAGTTTTGATTAATTCTGTAGGAGTTTTTGTCTTTTGTTGATTAAATTATCAATCAAAGTTATCAATTGAACTTATCGATTGCAAAGAGTTCAGAAAGTGCTGAGAGGTTTTGATTGAAGTTTTCAATCGATCGAAAAATAGGGATGCTTTGGTCAAAGGAAATAAAAAGGGGATTTTCTTGGGTTTTTGGGCCCTTTTCTTATATACTCTTGTAGCCTATATATATGGACATCGAGGGTTTGGAAAATATGATCACTTGGGCAAGATAGAGAGAGAGAACCTTGGGGCTAGAGATAGAGAACTTTTATAATCTCCTTATTTCTCGTATAGTGAAATCTTTTGCCAGATCTCTACCGTGGACGTAGCCCAAACTCTGGGTGAACCATGTAAATCTTTGTGTTCTTTGTGTGCAGCATGTTTACTTTTATGCTTGTTTCTTGATTGATATTGCTTGGTTCACTTTATTGTGTGCTTGCTTCTGTGGCGTTTGACACAACAAATTGTCATCCGTTTCTCCAACATTTAACTTTGGACAAATTTCTTGATGATTTCAGGTTTATGGATTCTAATAGGAGGTATTGGAGGGATTACAATAATAGTGATTGTCGCATCATGGATCTTGTTCAGAAAATCAATCAAAGCCAAATTCCAAAAAGAAGAAGACGGTATACATCTTAACAATATATTAATTTACAGCTATATTCATAATTGATTACAGTTGTAACTTGTTTGCCTTTGTGTTTTGGTTGGCAGCATTGAATGATTCACTATCCGAAAAAACCGGTTCTCTTAAGATATTGATGAAGGAAATTTGTTCTGCTACGAACAATCTTAGTATATCAAACTTCATCGGCCAAGGAATAGCTGGTGAGTACTTGTATTTCGCATGTAGTTTGACTAGCACTTTGTTTGTTAATTTAATGAAGATTCAAGATTGATGTATCATCAGTGATGTTTAGAAAAGAGAAGTGCCAAACAAGTAGCAGTAAGTTATACAAAATTGTGGATGTCAATTAGTATTGTGGAATCTTGTGTGCTCATAAATAAAAGTAAATTAATCCAATTTTGATCAAACTTTAGAAATAGAATGGTAATGGCATAGAAAATGGCCTTTCTCAGTTTCGATATATGGTTAAAACCATATGTTACTAGATATATTGACATGTATAGGCTTATTTGACATATAGAAGCCCATGCCAAAACAACATAATCCGAGGAATTGTGCTTTTCCTACATTCGATTTTGACAGTGATGTTATGATTTTACCTCATCAGGAAAGGTGTACAAAGGCATACTGTCAAATGGTCAGCACATTGCAGTGAAGCACATACTCGACGATGGACACATGGAGACATTCCTCCGTGAAGTTACAAGCCTCTCACATGTCAAACACCCGAACTTGGTAGCTTTGCTAGGCCATTGCGAGGGAGAGGATGAGTGTTTTCTTGTTTACGAGCTGTGTCACAAAGGGAACCTCTCAGAATGGCTATTTGGTATATGCTACTATCTCCATTTTCTAAAGTTTGGCCTTTTTGGTTTCTTTTCTCATAGGACTATGGGCCTCAATGGGCAAAATTGATGAATAACAACAGGTAAAGATAAAACTCTATCTTGGATCCAAAGAATTGAGATTGCAATTGATTGTGCTAGAGGTCTCTGGTTTCTCCACACATATCCTGAAGGCTGCATTGTTCACCGCGACATTAAGGTATAGATTCATCACTCTGTCGTCCTTTTCTTTTCCATTTTCCTCCATTTTCTTACTAAGATTCCGATCTTTTGTTCAATGTTCTTTATTTTCGCCTTCAACTTTTGGCAGCCAACGAATATTCTTATCTGCGATAATTTTCGAGGGAAGCTGTCAGACTTTGGGTTATCCAAAGTCATTGACTTGGGCATGTCCTTTGTGAGCTCGGAAGTAAGAGGAACATTTGGTTATGTTGATCCGGAGTACCAAAGCAACCGCCGCGTTAATGCCTTAGGCGATGTTTACAGCTTTGGAATAGTACTTTTACAACTTCTATCAGCTCAGAGGGTTATTAATCTGGACAGGACAAGCCCAAAGCCTCTGGATAAAATGGTGACAAATTAATTCTCATCAATTTAGGCTTTTATATATCTAGAAGTTCTTTTATATATATCATTGCTTTTCAGGCAAAAGTCCTTGCAAGAGGTGGGAATACAACAGAATTTGCGGATTCCAAACTCAATGGGGAGTACTCAAGGGACGCTTTTGAACTCATTCTCAAGTTAGCTTTGTCATGCACAGGACTTAAGCAGCAAAGGCCATCAATGGAACAAGTGGTTGCAAGACTAGAGAAGGCTCTTGAAATTTCAACAAGAGCGAATTCTACAGGTCCTAGCCCTTCACGAAATGTTGCTTCTTGTTTAGATAATCATTCTTGATTATTTACAAACAACGATTTTCGTATCATTTTACTAGCATATAACAGACACGAATCATGATGCAGTATATTATTGTACAAAGATTCATGAAAGGGTGAGTAGCAGCTTTAGGAGATACAAAGTGAATATAATGAATCAAGTATAAAAAGGAAAGTCATGTAATAGTGAAGTTTATTTGTGTGAACATATGCTTCAAGAAGGCACAAGTCATTGCTTAACTTGACAAAAAATAAAATTCTTATTGAAACTTATCAAGGACTACATTTACATTGTATAAAGAATCATAAAACATGTATACTTTGGTACAAAGCTTCATTGAAAAAAACAGAAGCTGGGCTAGTAATTAGCTCTTGAAAAAACCGAGCTAATGTCTTGTAATCAAACCGAAAATGAGAACAAGCATACTTTACATGAGCAGAGGCTTGATCAAAAGAATCAAATCAATACAAGAATAACAAAATTGAGGCTACCAGTTACCACACATGAACGAATTGTTCTCGAGGACGAAGAGCACGACGAGCCATGATTAATCCAGAAGAGTTTCTTTCATGAAATCCATGTAGAATTCTAATGAGTGAAGTGGCCTTCTTACTTGCACGAGATGTGCCTTCGGTGACTAGGGAATACAATGGTCCCATGAGAGATGAGTTCTTCACTAAAAATTGAATCACTTCAGCACCACCATTGACACACAAAGCCAGCAACAAGGAAACACAGTACTCCTTCGCTGCCCTTGAAGTGGAGGAACTTAGAGTCCCCATGATGGTACTCAGAGCTGATCCGGTCCTTAAAATCGCGGTTGTCCCATCGGATTTCTCTGCTAGGGTTGCTAGAACCGCGAGAGAGTCCGTTATAAGATCTTCCCTTTGGAAAGATGTCAAAAGAGTAAGCAGCAATGGGACTAATCCAGCTCCAAGGACCCTCCAATGGTTGTCAGGGTACATTAGGAGCCCAAAAATGGCAACCAATGCGTTTTTCTTGGCACGGTCAGTCCCATCCCGGAGAAGCTCCACTAGAGATGGAATAGCCTCCGGGATTTCCCCTATCGAAATTCGGTACTCCTCCACGGAAGCAAGGTAAAACAAGACTCCCGCGGCGTGCTGTCTAGCTTCCATCTTTAACCCCTCTTTTAGGACCTTGAGAATGAACTCAAGACCACCATTTTCAACTATACTTGCTTTGCCTTTTGAATGCTTTGAGAGGTTCAAAAGGGCTGCAATGGCATTCTCTTGGGCTAATGACTCTTTTGAAGAGAGCATCATATTCAACAAATGTGGGATTGTCCCAGCATCCACCAAACAAGACCTATTGAAAATGCTTGATTTGGTGAGCAAACGGACCTCATAAGCAGCTTTTTTCATGTCTTCCTCTGCTCCAACCGCGAGCCTGCCAACGAGAAATTTGGCTACAATTTTCATGGCTGCCTCAGCTGCTGGACTCCCCGGAACAGCTGTTCTCGTTATGTCCCGGTTTCTACCACCGGATTCAGGCACCGGAATGCCATTACCGGCGCAATATTCCACAATTAGCCGCTTCAGCGCCAAATTGGGGACTAGCTCTGTGCTTGTGAGCTTTTCACCTGTCTTGGGACATGTTGCATTTCCAGCTCTGAACCATTTTAGGATTGATGACTCATCATATGTGTGGCCTGTCTCTATTGTCACTGGCTCAGTCATGAACTCTAGTGAGATTGGGCACCTGAAGTCATCTGGGTTGAGGCCACTGACCAGGTTGGAGCCACTCCGTCGGCTACCGGATCTTCGACTGGCAATGTCGTCGTCGACGGCGAACGACACGGTACGAGAGTAGGTCATGAACCCCACTAGACTACTGAGAAATCCCAATTCCCTCTTTTCAGGAGTTGAGTACTCCAACCCAATTTCATTGTCCAAGAACTTTATCTCTCTGTCGCATCCATTCCAACTTCGAATCCCCAAATAATTAAGAACCCATCTCAGATCACTTGGTTTGGGAACAATTTGATTCTCAATTTGCCCCAAAATCGAAACAACATTCTTCAAAGCCGATTCATCATCTGGGTCGACTTCAAACCTCAGTTTCCGAGCTTGTCTCATCGCTAATTCAATTGATTCTCTTACTTCAACCGAAACATCAATCGAACCCAGAGGAAGAACATCCAGAGCCGTCGCCGTCAATCTGATCAGCATCCGGAACTGACCCGACACTCGCTTGGACTTCATTAGCATCCATATCCGAGTACCGTCGCGCGTGCAATCTTCCAACAAGTATTGAATCTTCTGGAAGATGAAATGGAGCTCCGACAAGCTCAACACAACCGAATCCGAGAGACCCAGTTGCCGTAATCTGAGTTCTTCCAAAAAAATCAACAGAATCCCGATTAATCGGATCGATTGTCTTGCGTTTCCCTTATTGCTAGCAAAAAAACTCGACTTGTAATCGATAATTTTTCGGGCAAGATCGATCAAGGAATTGAGAAGGGTCGCCGGAGAGACGGCTTCGCAGGGGCGGATCGCCGGAAATGTCAGAATCCGGCGAGTGGACTGATCATGCTTGTTGATCATTGAAGAAGAAGAAAGAAAATGAATGAATTGAAGAAACAAACAAGAACAATAATACGTAGAAAGGAAGAAAAAGGAACTTTTGAGTATTTTGAAATTTGATCCGTTAAAAGTTTGGGTTTTGGACTATAGATATGGAAGGAAGTTAAGAGTGGGCTATATATAGTAACATAGATATAGGACGGTCGTTGAGTAGTGTAATTATGACTAGAACGCGTGTCAAGTAAATGTGGGTTGATGGGAGATCCACGTGGCTACAGTACTAGGATTAGGGTGATGATGTGGACACGTGGCATGAGGACGCGTGAGGTGATATGGGGATTGGGAAAGGCGGCTTCAAGGGACTTTCTGAGATGGGCGCGAATTGATGGCAGTGTGACGCGTGGAGCGATAAGTATGGAAGGGCTCGTGCATGGAAGGGTACGGAAGGACGTAGCCGACCATAGATAGATAGTGTAATAAATTTAATTGATAAAAAAAGGAAAAAAATATATATTAATCATAATGTTGAATAAGCTCTATTAAATATTTTTTTTCTATGCTAACAAAATGCTAATTATTATAATAAAAAATTTGCTAATGATTTTCTTCCAATTTTGATTTTTCAATTACTTTTAGTGTCCTTAATTTTATAATTCTTGTAAATTTATCATAATTTTATAAAAAGGCACAAAGTTTAAACCTTTTTTACCTAAAAATCATTTAAAAATTTCAATTTTTTCCGATGCAGTATATTTACAAAAAATTAAGAAATTCTCTAATTTGGGTTGTCTTCCTAAAATATTGAATAATGCAAAAAAGAAATCCTAAATGATGAAATTTGGCTGAAATATAACATCATCAGCAAAATTGGTGAGTATTGATTGAGTCGATTTTTATTGAGAATTTTCTCCATAGGTGGATTCTTTGCATTGTAATTTAAGTCATATATATTTGTCATATCAGTTAAAAATAATTTATTTTATGCTATTCAATATGCCTCTTGAAATAAATTTCTGGCATTGTCCTTAATTTTTGTTAAACTTTGTTGGACATTAGAAGAAAAGGGTAAGACTATAGATTATATTTTCTATAACCGACTAAAAGAAATATAATACGATGACAATGCTCTCTCGTACCCTACATGTATGATATGACAAATTTTAAAAAATAGAACATGAATATTGCAAAAAATAAAAACAAAAAATATTATTATTTATATAAAAAATAATAATTCACTAATATAGATCTTGGAACCAAATGTTTGATGTTTGTTTTTTTTTAAAATTTTATATTATTTTTTTAATTAACTTATAATATATATATTTTAAATTACATTAAATCTGAAAAATTATTACAAAAAATTTGTGTGGTGTGTTGAAAGTGTTCCAAATATGTGGTGACGTGTTTCAACGGTCTTCAACTTTAAAATAAAATAATCAAATTTCAGAATAATTGTAATCTATCTGCCACGTGTCTAGAGTGTTTTTTACGCGTGTCCAAGTATTAAATGCCACAATGACATTCGCTGAAACATATGAGAATGGGTGGTCAATGCATTCTTCACGAGTGAAACTAACACGTGAAGAAGCAGAGCATTATGCTCCCAATTATTCAAGTTAGAGAGTGTGGAATGATCGAATGGATGAGTTGTTTAAAATTTGTAAACCAATATACATAATCAACGGCTATTGTGAGGTCAAACTATCAACATCAGTAAAAGGCACGGCGGATAGATTAAACTATCAACTCATTCAAGGCAAGCGGTTCGATATGCTGACCGACTAAATCGACGGCTGTTGTTAGGTCAAACTATCAACATTACTCAAGGAGGGCGGATTCATATGCTGACCGGGCTGGCTCATGTTCGTGGGCTCGGGCTCAACTTGAACCCGGTATGGGGCTGGGTTATCTTGGCTCAATTAGTTTATTTGGGTGGGCCCTCAATCTGACTTGGAAGTCTGGCCCAATTAAAGGCCCGAATAATGACCATATTTTAAGCTTCGTTTTGGTTCGGTGAAAGGCTCACAATACTGTTGCAATATAAACCCGAGAAAAACTTGAATTTGGGCCTTTGAGGCCCTGTGCTAAATCCAATTTGAGACACTTTGGGAACAAGCAATCAATCAGACCACTAAATCCAATTTGAGACACTTTGGAAACAAGCAATCAATCAGCCCACTAATCCAATTTTAGACACTTTTAACCAATGAGTGGTATCAGTGTTTGAGACCACTTTATGTTAGACATGTCAACCGTTTGGATCCAAATTCAAGTCAAAAATTAAGATATGAATTTGAACAATTCATTAGTAATTCGAATTTGATAATTCGGTAACTAAATAAATTGGATATGAATTACGATCGGATATGAATTTAATTATATATAATCTGTTGGGTTATCGAATCACCTATAACTCTAATTAGGTTTGAATCGGATTGGGTCTAATTTATTCTGAATCCGATCCGTTTATAGGCCTACTTCGGATACTTCCGTAGGTGTTTATAATTTAAAAATAAATTTAATTATTTTGCATATTTAGGCCAATATTTTTGGACATTTCACCAACACTTTACCAACGCAGGGCGGCTCAATATAATTTGAGGCCTTTGGTGAAAAATATAAAACATGCCTTTTAATATATATGAAATATATTAATATGTAGAATTTTCACCTTTTTTTTTGTTTGATTATATTTTTGATATTTAATTAGTTTATTTATTTTTCTCTTTTTTTCAAAATTTTTTTTTCACATCTAGATTCAAACTTTATAGTAGACATGATACAGGAGATTTGACTAGGAGTGCAACTTGGGTTGGGCAACTTGAACCCAACCCGAGCCCAGCTCAATTTTTTACGGGTTTAGCCAACTATTTTTATAATTAGGGTTAAGCTTGGGTTGAAAAACCTCAACCTAAACTTAATTAGGATTGGACTTGGGTTGAGGTGCCAACAACCCGAGCCCAACTTGATCCCGAATTGTAATATTATTTTTATACAAATTTTTTATTTTAAATATATATTATATAATATTCAAATTATGATAACCTTTTTCTTTTCAAATTTATTTATTTAAATCTTA
The DNA here is from genome assembly GCA_026545225.1 of Cornus controversa. Taxonomy (NCBI): domain Eukaryota; kingdom Viridiplantae; phylum Streptophyta; class Magnoliopsida; order Cornales; family Cornaceae; genus Cornus; species Cornus controversa. The sequence goes on from CM048848.1 coordinate 46,386,134, forward strand.
ATTTATTGTAGTTAACACTTTGGATAATTAATCTCCTAAAAATTTGTTTAGAAATTTGCATTAAGTTCTTAATTTTGTATGTGTTTAAGAGTAATCTAATGTGAAATTTATTAAAAATCACTTTAAATTTTCAACATGAAGATTGGTGATATAGATAACCCGAATTAACCTGACTTTCTAACCCAAAATCTCAACCTGAGTTGTAAACCTGAGTTTAAAAATGTAATAATGTGTTGAGTAGTTAGGGTTCGAAGTAGGGTTCGGGATGAGTTAGGGTTGAACATTTCATATGTAAAGTTTAGCCCGAGTTGTACCTCTAACCCACCTAACCCGCCCGAGTTGCAGTTTGACCCACTCACAAAACTTGGATGACACGTCATTCGAAAAGACAGTTGCCACAGACCCAAAAAGGTATTTGCCTAAACCCGCCAAAGATAATTACTTGCAGGAGAAGTCTAGGATTACTTGTCCTACAAGAACACCATTACCAACACTCCTAAAATAGGATAGTTGGTCCAAATGTACATCAAAATTATACAGAATTATTTTATTTTTCATATATTGATCAAACACTGACTTAATCGTCAGAGTGTACTAAGCTGGCACATCGCCTATCTGGAACCCAACTCCTCTATCTTGTAGGAAGGTCATACGAACCGAATCGTGGAGATTTTCTGCTTCAACAGTTGGCGCCTTCTGTGAGAAACGACTAGTTTTCTAAAGAAATTATAGTTCAGACGGGATCCAGCTTGGACGCCACCAAGAATAGATTGGTACAAGTTTCTAGTCAACAGTCACACCCACACCCAAAAGACGGACTTCCACAACAACTCCCAAATGTTCTACAAAGGTACTTTAGGGTTCTAATATTTAATTAGGTGTGATTGACTTAATCTCCTTCTTAATTGAATACAAAATCTAGATTATATGATTTTTCCTTTAGAATCAATCAGTATAAATATATGTTTGACGAAGTCCCATAAGGACTGTTCGATCGAGAACCAGGCACGGATCTAAAGAAGAAAAAAAACTTGGTTGCTCCTGGTACAAGGATAATCACAGCCCTAGGTGTAGTGGTGGGTCCCGCACATGTATTACACCTAGGGCTATGATTATCCCAGTGTACCATGAGCAACTAAGTTTTTCTCCTAAAGAGGGGCAAGTGGGGGCGCCCCAACTGAGATTTTTTTTGCTATTATATACTTATGTTTTTATAAAATTTCAGAAAATGCTCCAACTAAAATTACGTAAAATATTTACTATATATAGCTTTGTCCCACTCACATAAGTTTTTTTTGTTGTGTCCGTCACTATTGAGAACTACGTAAAATTCTTGTATTTCACTTTTAAACAGATCTGGTTTGTGTGGATATGTATACATTTATTATTGGTGAACATAACTAAGAATAAGATCCTTTGTTTCAGTGCATTGAATTGATGAACAAGTTAACTCTGAAACCCCCTGAATATGCACTAAACATATATTGATTTGATGCTGATATTTGCGCTCCACTAATGACATGAGGCGCTTTTCTTCTCTAAATAAAGTTTACAAAAGAATCCCTAGACTACAACATACTTGATTATCACATTTTTAATACCATAATTACACTTCTTCTTTTTATTTTTATTTTTATTAAAGTCAGAATACTTGAATTCACTCTCAATTTTTTTTCTTCTCATATTTAAATTACACACTATATGTAAAATATATTATATAATAATTAAAAGTAAATTTAATCACATAATAATATAATTTCTAAAAGTTTCGTTCTTAAAGCAAACAATTTTTCCTTGACTTATTTATTGAACTATACAACTCTTTCTTTTCAATTCAATTAAATATTATTATGCTTAGTAAAGATTGTTTTGCTTTCAATTTAATGTTATAAAAAGGTTTTATTCATTGGTATAAAATTTAATTTCAATTGAAATATTTTTTTATTCTAATCACATACATTTTCATCATAATCATCGATACTTTCTCAAGTCATTATTTTCTCAAAAAATATATTTTAAAGAAGAAAAATATTCACCATTGCCACGAGAATTAGAAGAGTTTAATAATTCATAGATTTATGAGATTTTTTCATATTGCTTGTCTTAACAAGTTGAATAACTTCCTCTAACTTAGACACTATATGATTACTAAAATATTTCATTTATGTATAAAAAATGAAGATAATTGAATTTACATTTTAGGGTCAAGAGTCGTAACCTTAATAGAAAATGACAATTATGACATTAAAAATATAATAACAAAATATTGTGTGATATAAAGACTCTTTTATAATTTTATTTTTTTTTTTAAAAATGAAATGCTTAAGCATATTGATGGAGCCAATATTAGCTCCCAAATTGATTTATATAATATGTACGGTTACACCACTTGTCAAGTATAAACAGATTACAAACCAAAGTAAGGGCCTGTTTGGTAACCGTTTATGTTTAGTGTTTATTGTTTAAGTGTCTATATAAACAGTGTTTATATTACGATTTTGTTATCCATAAACATGTGTGTTGTTTGATAACGAAAAAACGTTTGGATTGTTTAAGTGTTTATATAAATAGTGTTTATGTTACGATTTTGTTTTTCCATAAACATGAGTTTTATTTGATAACAAAAAAACGTTTGGCTTATTTTAAAAATCATAAACAAAAAAACATGATTGTTAACCTTAAACTGTGTTTTTTTTATATTTAAAATCAATACAATAAATTGCATAAAAAGTCAAGTTCATTCTACAACAAATCTATACAGCAATAATAAAGCAAGAAATATATATAAAAAAGAAACAAATAATAATGGGTTACATATATATTTACACATTGCAAATTATACATTAAAACTATAATGACCCACAACTCAAAAGGCCCCAACAAGTCGGGGGATGCACATGATTTTGTTCCTTACGGTTATTGGGAGAACCGAAACCAAAACCGTTTTCAACAGTTCGTTAATTTTGAAATCGGAATAAATGAGTTCGGTTCAATTTGGTTATTATAGGAGTTGTATTTAACCTTATAATAGTTATAATAACTCCATTGTTTAAAATTTTTTACATAACAAAAGGTTATTATATTTTATAACAGTTATATATAAATATATATATTCAACGGTTCCAGTTCTGGTTCCAAGGCTTGAAACCGGAATCGTAGTGAACGGTTCCTAAAATTTTGAGTCAGAACCTGACCGTAATGAACGGTTCGGTTCAGCTATAGTTCTTTATGGTTCCACCAGTTCTTTGTGCATCCTCACCAACAAAACAAAATATATATAACTATGAAAAAGTTTGAAGTTTTCCAATTTATATGGGCTGAGAAGAGGGATTTAGAGGGCATACTCTTGCTCTTGAACTTCTTATGCTACTAATTTCTTTATTAATTTCTTATTCATTTTTTTGATTTATATTTTTCTTTCAACACTGAAAATGAATGAATGAATAATTATTCTTGTTTCTTTGACAAGGAGATGGTTGAGATTTTTTTTTAACTCAAATAAGGTTTTATTTATTTATTTATTTTATTTTTATCATGGGTGCCCCTAAATAACTATTTCTTATTATCAAGTATATTAGTAATTATTCATATTGTACCTAATATTTTTTTCTCAAACCAACGGATGCTCTTTATTTCTGTCCAAACTTGATAATTCTAATATTTCTATCATTGTATCAAACAATAGCTTTTTATAATTTTTTTTCTTTTTATTTTCTCACTTTTAGTTTCAATTTTAATTAAAATAATATAATCACCATTTTAGATAAAAAAAGAATTTTTTTTTTTAATAAACATAAACAATAAATATCATTTTAATGTTTAGGATTTGAAGATTTAATTACAGTGTTATTTTAAAAAGTTTTGTTAATTTATAAATAAAACAAAAATTATCAAATATATTTTTCTTAAAAATTTATTTTTAAAAATAATAAATACTAAACATAAACAATTAACAAAGTAAAGTATACGTGGTCTGTCATGTTCTTTGTTTTCTAAACATTCAAACACGTGTTGTATATGTCATATATCATATTCTCCGCTTATCTAACAAATCTACTATAGAGAGGCCATGTGTCATTAGATCAAATCATTATTTAGAGTTCTTGATGGATCAAGAACTCTAAACAAGGGTCGAAGCAACAAAATAAATATAATTAATTGATGGATCATCGTTATAGGCCCATCATTTAATTGCATCTTTGGTGCAGATTGATCACACAAGTAGCCACAACAATATTTTCAATGATGACATCATACACCACCAAATAAATAGTCTCTCTCTCTCACTGAATTATTAGTCTATAATGCGGAAAAAAAGAAGTGATGCAAATATGTGGCCAGGTGAAGTTGACAACGACACTCTATCAGTGGAACCTGATGCTTCTGGCGTCCACCGAAGATGGCTTCTTCGCAGAGACTCTGAAAATCTACTCGTCAATGGTCGGGTCCGGTGGGGTTCATGGCTCCAACTTCAACTTTCATTTGGTTCTGAAGGCCTGCGCTAAACTATACTTCACACGAGGAGGTGAAATGGTCCACTCCCATGTACACCGCATGGGCCTTCAGGCTGATTGCTTCGTGCAAACTGCTCTGATGGAAATATACTCAAAATGCTCCGACTTGGCATCTTCCTGTCAAGTGTTCGATGAAATTCCCGTAAGAAGCCTGGTCTCTTGGAATTCTATGAATTCTACATGTTTTCGTCATTCTCGTATCAACGAAGCATTTGGGCTATTGAAACAAATGCAGTTTCTTGGTTTAGAACCCAGCTCAACAGCGTTTGTAAGCATGCATTGTGTCATGCTTCTCGCTTGAGCAAGGCTTATCAATTTACTCGCTTGAGATGCTTTTAGTATATTTCAATATGATGTGTGAGAGATTGATCATCTCTTGGACCACCATACTTGGTGGGTATGTAAACATTGGGGATGTTACCCAATTGTTTGGTATGTGATATGGCAATTTAAATTGACAAGAGATTCAAAGGCTAAAAAGGTCAAAGGATTAAGTGAATAAGGATAATCACACCTGTTATACGATAACTCTCCAATTACGTGGTGATGAAGCTAAGGGAACTGGTTTTATAAATGAACACTACTACTGACACTCTCCTATGAAAAGAAGAATCAGGGCACATCCAAAAGTACACCTAAATCACATACAAAATTACTTTCTACTTTATATCATCAATCCATGACTTAATTGTCGGAGAGACTCCGGCCGGCACCCAACTGATCTTGGTCTTAACTTCTCTATTTTATAGGCAGCTTGCATCAAATTGGATCGTGTGAATTTTTGCATCATCAGTTGTCGCCGTCTGTGGGAGACGGCCGGTCAGTTTCTTGGAAAATATCATTATGATATGATCCAGTTTGGCTAACTAAAATCAATCGCTACAAATCTATAGTTTGGGGGCATCTACGTCTCTGTAGGTCCCTTGCCGATACACAAACCACCGCGACGTATTCTATGGGAAAATTACTTACCAAAGTTCGATTCGATCAACTATGATCCGTAGGAGGCACGCCCTCTAGCATGACATGCCTTGCTTTATTCCAAGAGACACGTCTTGCCTTGTACCTGCATGACACACTTTGCCTTATTTAAGTAGGCACACCTTACCTTGTACTAACGTGGCATATCTTGCCTTGCACTTGTTGAATCGGCCTAATGGCTAATTGACACGTAGAAACGAGTTTGTGATTTAGGCTCCCCAGCCTCAACAAAATAGGTGATGGACTTATTATGAAATACTGCATCAGATAGCAGGATAGCTACCCTACTGGGAACATTGCGAGGTCATTGAGACCGGGGGCATTTTGCTTTGAGATGTCAAAAGGGAAGCAATCACTCGTTCACGAAGTACCACACACACTCTTTCTTTCTCCTGCCAAGGACAAGACTCTTTCTCTCTTATCAAGGATGAGATTTTTCTATCTCCTGCTAATAACGGGACTCTTTCTATCTCCTACCAAGGACAAGACTCTCTCTCTCTCTCTTGCCAAAGAAGAGACTTTTCCTCTCACCTCCTAGAGGTACTTTCTCTCTCTTACTAGGATATACTCTCTCTCTCCTACAAAGGATAAGGTCTGAAAAGGTGCAAATAGATCAATATAAGTTTACTATCATTTCGGGTCCTCCGCTACTACAGTTCCACAGGATGGGCTTTAATCTCGAGATCCCCTATCCACTATGAAAAGGGCATTACAGTGTTATTCATAAATTAAAGGCCAATAATTGAGGCCAAGTGTTAAGACATGAAGTCTCATGCAATTTTTTTACTTTAAAAGGTTGTCTAAATTGACGGTTCATCATCCAAACATAGTCTACTGATATCGTAAACTAGTGATGCCAATAATGACTTGGTTCATCATCCACTCTAGTGTCCAGTGAAGACGGCGCAATGTAGTGTTGAAGCCACCGTCGACCTGTTATAGTGGATTGTCCTAAAGTCATTTCCATGCATACACAGTTCGTTATATCTCAATTTGTTTCTCTCAATTGCTAAGTGTGGTGAGGTATGAAACATATCTTAAACTGTTTTATATATATGTATCTCATATATAAAGGATAAGGTCTGAAACGGTGCAAATAGATCAATTTAAGTTTACTATCATCTCGGGTCCTCCGCTACTACAATTCCATAAGATGGGCTTTAATCTCGAGCTCCTATCCACCATGAAAGGGGCATTATGATATTATTTGCAAATTAAAGGCCAACAATTGAGGCAAAATGTCAAGACGTGAAGTCTCATGCAGTTTTTAACTTCAGAAGGCTATCCAATTTGACGGTTCATCATCCAAACATAGTCTATTGATATCGCAAACTAGTGTTTCCAATAATGACTTGGTTCATCAATCACTCTAGCGTCCAGTGAACTCGGTGTAATGTAGTATTGAAGCCACTATCGACCTATTGTATTGGACCGTCCTAAAGTCGTTTCCATGCATACACAGTTCATCCTATCTCAATTTATTTCTCTCAATTGCCAAGCATGTTATGTAGGGCAAAATTGTCCACTATCAAAGGAGTATTTTAGTCATTTTATTCGTTTTAGGGGCATTTAGGATTTTTAAGTTAAAAATACCATGACATCAATAATTTTCATACACGTAAAATTGACAGAGAACATCAGTGTTATAAAATATATACCGACAAAAAAATAAAATGTTATTTTAAAATACAGAAAAAGTATAAGTTATTTCGTTAAAAAAGGTCAGTGTAAATTTTTTTTTTATAATGCCGACAATATGTGTGTGTGTTTGAAAGGTAACCATCTAATAATTTTCCGAAAGAAGGGATGCTAGTTCATAGAGTCTTGCAGCTGTTACCGATTAGACCAATGAACACATTTATGCATGTACACGTCCAACCTTAAATGCTCGTAAGGTTACAGAAAGATTCGTCTGGTCATAGTTTATGATATGATGTGTTTAGACTTTGGAGGCCCATTGATGGAGAAGTACTATATATGCATTTAAAGCTCAAACGTACTGTAATAAAGAAGAAAGTTAATAATGGGATTCGTATACTTTATTATTTATCTTTATTTATGCAATACACATTACATGTATTGAGAGACACATTTCTGAATTTACAGAAACTTGTTTGATTAACAATAAAAGACCAAACGTAAAAAAAAAAAAAAAAAAAAAAAACCTGTTTTCAAAAAATTGTTTATGTTTTCTAAATTTCTAAAAGCTTATATGTTTAAAAATAATTTAATCAAATTGTCGTGACAATTGACCCTAACTGAACCTTGATCGAAAAGATATTGAACAATGTTGATACAATAATATTACAAGTGCTAAGGACTCTTGTCCACCAATCCACAACACCCTTTTGAATATAACACCACAACAATAATATTTATTATATAATATTAAAAGTTTGAAACATGAATTGAAATAGGCCGGTCAACTTCAAATAGTGAAAAAAAAAAAAGACCTTGAATCCAATATTTGCACAGATTTTAAAGTCAACGCACTATTACTTTCCAATAATTTTATTTATCTTTTATTTAGTTGTACCTTTGTTTTTTCCCCTCCCTTTAAATATAGATGACAAACAAAAGTTATTAATTATATTAATTAAGTAATATAATCAATAATACAATTTTTACCAATCTTAAAATCATATAAAAACATTAATCAAACTCAAATAATAGAGCATTCGAAACAAACACCGATTTTCCATTTTATTGAATTATTTTTTTACATCTAAATTTATACATGTCAATATGATATAATATATATGTAAAGAATCTTATATATCTTTGACTTGTATGTTATATTATATTTTTTCTATTTTTTTTATTTTCTCTTCTCATTTGCTAAATATGACATGAGTTTTCATTTATTTCATACTAAAGTTTATCAATTTCATAAAAAAGTATAATTACCAAGCATTTTTGTTAACGAAAGTGACTTAAAATTCATGAATATGTCATTACTTCTTTTAAATGGTGTTAAAAAAATAAATAAATTTCACTAAAAATACCTCTTTATCGAATTATATTGTAAAAAATTGTGTATCGGTCCATTTTGGGCTATACATGCGAGGTAAAAAAAATCGAGATTACAGTAATCGATTATACTACGTAACGCTAATATGAGTCCGATTTCGTTAGACCATGACTATGAACCTTACTCCTATGAGACTCTTAGTGTGCATTTTTGCTTGTGGTGTGCATTTTTGACACTGCACAAGCTTTTATTTACTTTCAAGGTTCAAGATTTTCTTGAAAAGTTTGATAAATTAAATTCAAATTTGTTTTCAAACAAAGAGACAAATATCTCATATTTTTTAAAATTTCACACAATTATTGGAGAGTTTTCAAATTAAACACTCCAGCTTATAAATACAAGTCTACCCAACAAAGTTTTGTTGAATCATTGAATCTTTCAAAAGTTTCTAAAGACAAAGAACAACCACAAATATCTAGATTCTAAAGATAAAAACAATAAACACCACACAAGTATCGTTCTTCTTTATAGATCTTCAATTAACTGTCCAAAATCAAGCTCCATTGACCTTGATCGAAAATTCAATAAAACTTTCTTCAATTTTGAAGATTTAAAAAAAAACCCATCACAACTCGTTCAAGATCAAGTTTGCAAAGTCTTTGCATCGAACACATTAAGGAGATTTGTTTTAAAAAATCGACTACAAAGAATTGTATCATTTTTCTTATATTAATAAAATTGACAATTTGTTTCGCATTTTTTTTGGGTAAATACCACTTACACATCCTTAGATTAGACAATATCCCGACTAGATGAGTTTTAATACTTTCAACTACACCCCCTGTTAGAAACGTTCGTCAATTTTTTTCTCTTACTGACATCAGCGAACTCCGTTTGTTTGCTGATGTGACACTAATAAAAGGAAAAAATTGATACATAAACTCAAATTTCAGGAGATATAATTAAGAATATTGAAATCAGAAAAAATTTAGTCAAGATATTGCCTAAACTGAAAAAGTACAAGTGACATTTATCTTTTTTATTTTTAAATATTTGAACTTAAAATTTGTATGTACAAATCAGTTGACGAATGACAACACGAAAACTCAACTTGGTCTTACTTGCACACAAATATGAACCAAGTTGGCCTATGATAAATGCTTGGGCCATAATCAAAACAAGAGATGTTACGTTCGTAGAATCCCCCAGCTGTTATCAATTAGACTTACCAAGACATATACGTTTATACAGAGTAAATGTCCAATCCCATGACCCTCCAATTGAAGGAAGACCACAAGACCCTTCCAAACATGCCACTCTCACCCCCACATGGATTCCTAATCATTGTCTTTATTGTATCAAAACAACCCATCACTTCAATTTCTCATTAGATATATGGCCAGCTTGCAACAACTAAGCAAATATTAACAACGTACTTCAAATATATATATATATTATATATATATATATGACCAAATATATCTGTATATATATGACCAAATTTTATGAACTTTTTACCTCATCTAAGTATGGAATTTTCTCAAGATGGGTTGCTTTTGTTTACTCTTAGCTTAGTCCTCTTCAGTGCTAATACTGTTTTAGTTTCTTCAAGAGGTGCATTTTACACACCACCAAAAGTTCCACATTTGACAGATAGTTTCAGTCATGTCTCAGTCAATGAAGCCTTCTCTGAATCTTTTGGTCACTCCAATGTTCATCTCACCAGAAATGGGTCCGGCGTCGATCTCGTTCTCGATAAATCCTCCGGTAAATTTCTTCTGATTCTAATCCAACACGTCCATTCGGTGCTTCCAAACGCAATTGTTTTGTTTTGTTTTGTTTTCTGATCGATCATGTCGTTTTTGTTTGTTTTACAGGCTCTGGATTGGTCTCCCGGTACAAATACTATCATGGGTTTTTTAGTGCTGCAATTAAGCTCCCTTCTGGTTTCACATCTGGAGTTGTATTGGCCTTTTATGTAAGCTCTTCCTTTCATACACAACATTTACATATTTGTGTGTGTCATTATAATATGTCATAAGCATAAACCATGCATATTTATAAAAGTTCACCTTACATATTTTCTACGAAAATGGATCCTCTCCTGGCAAATTTTTTTTCTAAACTCTGCTAATCACAATCATGTAGTTCAGATTCAGCTACGTCGTCATCGTCTTGTTAAATTTAATGTTGAAATTTTTGTTAGAACTGAATAGGTAAGTGATAAAATTGAATAAGATAATGGCGTGAGTGAATCTGAACGGCATATTTAACTTTGCAGAGTTTAGAAAAGAGATTTGACTCGAGAGGTTCCTTATTATTTTAAAGGTAAAGTGCATAAAATCCGCCAATATATAAAAAATGTGCAAATACCCTTCTATTATTCCCAAAACGGGTAAAGTGCAAAAAAATCCATTAGGATATAAAAAATGTGCAAAGACTCCTATTGTTTCCAGAACGGGTAAAGTGCAAAAAATCCGTCAGTATATAAAAAATGTGCAAAGACCCTCTATTGTTTCAAAAAACTTCTACATTTTTCAACTTGTGCAAACAAGAACAAATCTTTAATTTAGAAGAAATTAAACAATGAAATGATTAAAGTACCCCTACTTTATAATTATTTTAAAAAAAATAAGAAGACAAAACGTGAAATAAAAAACCTCTACATTTTTCAATTTGTGCAAACAAGAACAAATCTTTAATTTAGAAGAAATTGAACAATGAAATGACTAAAGTACCCCTACTTTATAATTATTTTTTAAAAAATAAGAAGACAAAATGTGAAATAACAAAAATGATACTTTTGGATTTTCAAAAAATTATGACATCATCACATGTAATAGGGGCAATTTGTTCTAAAATTTGAAATTATAGGGATTTATATGCATATATCAAATAACAGGAGTGTTTCTTGCACAATTTTTAGATAGCGATGGTTTTTTTACCCTTATTTTAAATATACTATTAATTGGGGTTGATTTGAGGGACAGACAAGAAAAAACAGACTTCAACATTATTAGCAGAAAATGGCTCATCTCAGGATTCAAACTCTTATATATATATATATATATGTATATATATATATATATGTATATATATATATAGATATATGTATTTTAATAATTTAAGGCTAGTGTATTATTAGAAGAGAAAATGTTTGATCAATTATTATCAGTAATTTATTTGACACGGTTTTGATTTGGCATGATGAGTATGCATGCATTAAAGCATCTACATGTATATATCTGGAAGTACTACTATATATATATATATATATATACACGCACAAGTATGTGCATGAATCAAACATGTGGATGTGACAAAACACGAGTGACAAAACATAGGCAAATTCAGTTGTCTAATGCAGATCTATTCCCACACAACCATGATGAGATTGACTTTGAGCTTCTTGGTCATGAGAAAAGAAGAGAGTGGGTGTTGCAAACAAATTTCTATGGCAATGGAAGTGTCAGAACAGGAAGAGAAGAGAAATTCTATCTATGGTTTGATCCAACACAACAGTTCCATCATTACAGCATCCTCTGGAACAACCATCATATAGTGTAAGATCATCACACTTTATATCAAACTAAACTTGGTATCTGTTTGGATTGACTTTTTAAACGCTTCCTTTGACTTTTGGACTTCAAAGCTGTTTTAAGTAATGTTTGACTGGATTTTTTTTGTACAAGCACGCGAAATTGTTTCATGAATTTAATGAAACTTTCAAAATACAAGACGCTAAGCTATCCGAAAATACAGCTTCCAAATACTAATGCATAAGTCAACTGGAAGTGATAGTCTCTGCTTCTCTCTTTCTTGAGTGTAAAAGCAAAAGTTATGCCAAACGAGCCCCCTCTCTCTCTCTCTGGTTTTCATGATTCTGTGAATTTTGGTTGATGAACCAATGCAGGTTTCTAGTGGACAATGTACCAGTGAGAGAGGTTCCACACAGTGATGCCATTTCTTCTGCTTATCCATCAAAGCCAATGTCACTCCACGCAACGATTTGGGACGCATCAGAGTGGGCAACTCATGGAGGAAAATACCCTGTCAATTACAAGTACGCGCCATTTGTGGCGTCGCTTGCAGAAATGGAGATGGAAGGCTGTGTATTGCATTCATCAGGCTCGGCTTTGCCGTGTTCTAAGAGTCGGCTTTCGAGCTTGGATCCAGTTGAGGGAGAAGAGTTTGTGAAGCTATCAGAGCAGCAGATAGCAGGGTTGCAGTGGGCAAGGGGGAAGCTCATGTTTTACTCATATTGTAAAGATACATCCAGATATAAAGTCCTGCCAGCAGAGTGCAAGGCAAAATAAACCATTTATAATTTATTTATTTTCATATTATTCAATTATTTATTTGTAAAGATTAATAAAATGATGGATTGTTTGCATAATTCATATCAAGATATCATATGATGCTATTTACAGAGTACTCCTCTTTGTAATTAGCTTACATACAAAGAATTACAGAGGATTAAGACAGTTATCTAATTCTGGTTTGGATGATGGGAGAGAAATTGGACAATGTTAATATAGAATCAAGACAGGATGGGTGAAGTACATCTACTATATAGTATTTTGTGTGATAAATATATCTTCTTACGATTGAAATGGAAGTTCTATACACGGAAAATAGTTAGTTAGAGTAGCACAAATTGGAAAAAAATATGATTTGAACATATGCAAAAAAGACTTTTAAGTGTGCCTGTTAGAAAAAGTGATATAGTTCATATTGAGGGTAATACTAAAAAAAGAGGAAGATCAAATTTAACGTGAGTAAGATTAGTAAAGAATGATCTGACAGCATGTACATCGATTGAGACTATGATATTAAATATAGAATAGAAACATAAGATTCATATGGAGCCAACTAGTTGGATAAAAGACTTACTTGTTGGCGGTATTGTTTATTATGCAGAAAGCAGAGGTCATTACTTAGTATTCACTTTATGCAAAATGTCAAAGGTTAGATCACTTCCTAGTTTACCAACCCAGCATAAACAATGCATAGACAGGACATGACCTTTTTGTCATGAACAAAGCTTTAAAAAATTAGCTGCATAACAAAAGCTTCTGCTTTTAGATGGTCAAGAAATTTATGGATATCTGCCAACTACCAATTTGACTGAATAAACACATACACACACACACACACAAAGCTAAGAACTAAGACAAAAGGTGATAAAGGTCAAGAAATTTATGCCTGGCCTCATGTTCAGAGTTCAGATCCAATGGTGAAAGCTCTCCCAGATCTGTATAGAACAAATATATTGTTTGGGGCCAAAGAAAACCCTGTTTTTGAAAGTAAATGTCAAAACTAAAACACAACTACAAGTCTACAATCACATAGAATTCAGATAATTTTTCTCTCTTTAATATGTAGTTTACAAAGAATTCTAGTTATTTTGCTTGAAAAAAGCAGAAACAACCTATATATATCTAGGAAGCAATTTTCATTAGCCTTAACCACAGATTGCAATATAATTTATCAGCCATTCAACAAAAGATGCAGTTGATCACCAAACAAACAAAAAAAAAAAGGTCCTTGATCATCATCATCAAGATTCTTCAACTCCAACCTAAGATTCTGATTAGGCTTGCTCTTTATTTCCAATCTAAATGTAAAAAATTATAACCATGCGGGATTGTTCAACGCAGTTACAACAGCCTTTACTTGCAAGTAGTTACTGAGACTGTAGACTCCCTTTTCTCTGCCTTGTCCGCTCATCTTGTACCCACCGAATGGGATTGCAGCATCAAAAGTATCGAAGCTGTTAATCCATACTGTCCCAACTCTCAATGCACGTGCCAAGGTGTTGGCAGTGTCGAGATTCTGTGTAAATACCCCTGCAGCCAGTCCATAACGAGAGGTATTTGCCCTTCGTATTGCATCATTAAGATCCCTGCAATCAGCCAGCAAATAAAACAGTGAAGGTGAAGAAGCACAAACACTCCAATAATAGGCAATACAGAGAATTGTTTGTCACTCACTTGTATTTTAAGATAGACTGCACGGGACCAAAGATCTCCTCCTTTGCAATATACATATCTTCCTGATATAAGTTGCAATTATGTTAGTTATGATGATATATAGACCTCCATAGTGGAAAGGTAAACTTAATAACTATTTGTGGTGCAAAGAGATATATACCTGAACATTAGAGAAAACAGTGGGTGTAATATAGTAGCCCTTGGTGCCAAGTCTCTCACCTCCAGTCTCAAGCGTAGCTCCACTATTGATACCAGATCTTATACACTTCAGGATCTTTTCAAATTGCGCTGAATCAACCTGATTTTTTCAGCAATGCTGCAATTAGAATTTAGAGGGAAAAAAAACAGGCCCACCGGTTTGATATATTTTGCAGTACTAAAAATAAGTAGCAAATTGTAAGTATTTGAAGATATAATTTTTCATGCATTAAATTGATTTTGCATTTTTGGGAGAAATGGTATAAATTGAAATTTTTATTGGTTGAAGCATGTAGCAACGTAAACACTTGCATACAAGTTAGATGCAATATATGGATGCAAGTTTTGGCTTTCCAAACAAAATTCAGCAGCAGAGTTGAAAGATAATGTCATGCATGAAATTCGGGAAAAAAAAAAAAAGGACAATTATTATGTAAAGGAATTCTGAAGATTTACCTGTGGACCTTGTTCAGTTCCCTCCTTGAATGGATCACCAACTACACGTTTCATGGCACGTGCTTTTGCTTTCTCTACAAACTCGTCATAGACACGTTCATGTACGTATGTACGAGAGCCAGCACAGCAGCATTGTCCCTAAAGATAAAATGTGTAACCAATGAATTCAATTGTCCATGAACACGATCCACCCATTTTCAAAAACTATTGCTTAGGCATACCTGGTTAAAGAACAGAGCAAAGTGGGCCAGCTCAACAGCCTTATCCACGTCAGCATCCTCACACACAATGAAAGGGGATTTTCCTCCCAGCTCCAAAGTTGCTGGCTTAAGATTGCTTTTAGAAGCCAATTGAAGTATAATTTTTCCAACTTCTGTCGATCCAGTGAAAGCAATCTGCAAAGACAGTACCAACTGTAATTAGAGGAACAAGTGAGAGCAACTAACACATGTATTTACTCTAAGATACTTACTAACAAGTGAATCAACTCCATCTCAGGTGAAAAGAGAAAAAAAAATGAATCCCTTCAGGAACAAGTCAAAGGGTCTGTTCCATTGAACTGCAGGAGGAATACATATAGGCCACAAGCTGTTTCTACCAAATCATGAACTTTGGTTATTTAGCAGAACAAGTTTCTTCTGTCCAAAAAGTTTGTACATGGGGTAACAATTCTATACTTAACCTATTAGTCATCCCGTTAGAGGCATTGCATTGCTTGGTGCAGTGGTAAAAGCCCCAACTCTAAACTGTAAAGCGTGTGAATGCGGGTTTTGGTTTGAGGACAGTCACTTTACGCAAAAAATTGGCAAAGGTGAAAATCTTACCTAGTCCATTCCCTTCCACCCACATTCAACTAATGGGGACCACATTGGATAATTAGAGGTGCTTGAGCAGGTTGAGGTACCAACGCAGGCTCAAAAAATCCACGGTATAAAACCTTCTATCCAAGCCCACCCCAGTTCAAACATAAATATTGAGTTCAGGTTGGGAAATCGGGTCGGGTTCGAGTTAGCCTCGGGATGGGTTGGGTTGTTCCTTCCATAAAAATTCTAAAAACTTAATATAAAAATATTAAAAAAACTACAGCCAACTGTCAAGTAATTAAATATTCAAAGATTTAATATACAACAAATCAAGATTTAAATAAAAAAAACTGATCATTTGTAAATAAATATAATATAATATTAAATTACAAATACATATAAGGAATTTGGGTTAAGCTTGGCCCTTGGGTTCAGCTTTCCGGAAACCTCAATCCAAGCCCAACCCTTATTGTAAAAATGATTGCCCAAGCTATGAAAAATATTTTGTTAGGTTTGGGTTGTGCCCTTGCCAAGTTGCAACCTTATGGATAACGGCCTTCACATATCCAGCTAATCACAAAATTCATGATATCGAGGTCACAAATATAACAACCTAGAAGTGGGGTTCGTCCTTTGATGAAATTTTCGGTAAAAATTCAAAAGATTCTGAAAAAAAAAGGCATTCGAGGACTGGCCCAGAGGTGAGGATGGCAATTGGTCACGTTGGTTAGTGTTAGGTGCATATAATAAATGCATACGCTCACCCCAAATCGAACGTACTTAATAAATGGGAAATGAAGCCTAAACATGGACCCAACCTATTTAAAAATGCATAAACCAAAACCTGAGCAGTCTAATCCATTTATTACATTGTCTTTTTTTTCCCGAAAAATTAAACTAAATATGTTCATTAGCAATAATATTAAGTAATTATAATGTTATAGAGATAAAACAAATAATTAATGAAGGTTAAACATTATTAATTATAGTTAGGTTAAACGAATCAACCAGAACTAGGCCTGTTTATGCAGTAATTGGATAGGCCAACAGAAACTAGATATCAGCCCAATGTACTCAACAACTGGAACTGAGCTACCTTGAGAACTGCATGTACGTCAGCTAGATGTCAGCCCAATTTACCCTGTATCTTGAGACACATGTGGAGATGCCTTTATTTCAGTACAAACATCATTAAAATAGCACTTTATGTCTGTCTCTAACTCTAAATGAGAAACTCAAAAGTTGTCTAGTTGTTATGCCCCTTTAAGAAGCCTCACTCATTATGCAAAATCATATTTATAAATGACCAATTTACAGAATTCATCTTTCACCTCATTCATAGACACTGTATGTAATACTGCATGTTCTAAAAAAAAAAAAAAACTCAAACAGATGGTCTTTTACTACATATAGAAATAACATCTCATTTATATTCCTAAATGTCATACCTCTATGAACCTTAGCAGTTTACGAAATGTACAGCATCATAGTCAAGCTCATTGTATAAAGTGTTTGCTCTTAAGATAAAGGATTGGTTCAATCTGAAGTTCCTAACCTAGATTAAGTAGGTAGTGGTTTTACCATCCTTAAACAATTACATGCGGTATCGATGTTAGATATCTAGTGGGAAAAATAAAACATCGATATTATCTATGGTCATTTTGTGATCTTAAAATTAACCCACTTGAGACAATTTTTTAAATTAAGACAACCTAAACTTTTCCGTCATCCATCCAGTTTGTATGGTCATGTGATAGTATAATGGTCTTGCACAACATTGAGAGATTGTAAACATGGAACAAGGTAAGTGATTTACATGAATTGCATTCCCTATGGACTATGGGTAAAAATATTAGGCAGTGCTTATTTCTGAATTTAAGCTCAAATTTCGATGTGTTTTTAAGTAATTAACCTTTCCAGTTAGGCACATATTGGGGCTAAATATGGATAGATTGGATGGACTGGGAATTAGTTCATGCTAAACCCAAGGTAAGAACCTTCAACCAAGTCCAATCAAACCCAACCTTCAACTCGAATTTTCCAACACGAGCCCAATCCTTGAGGTATAATATCATGCCTAAGGATCAATGAAACTAGTATATATGGATTCAACAATATCATGCAATGACAAGCAAACACACATCCAATGTCATTCATCACAAACTTAGATAAATCAGCCAGAGTATAGCAATCTTGCAGATAAGATGTAATACCATGAATACACAATTCTTAACCTGTACCAAATTCATATATGTCTGAATAATAAAAACATTTGCAGGTTTTAGATTACCTTATCTACATCCATATGACTGGCAAGAGCTGAACCAGCAGTGGGGCCAAAACCAGAAACTACATTAAGAACACCTGCAGGAAGCCCGGCCTTTCCAAAAATAAACATAAGAATAAATATTTAGATAACACGTGTATTTAGAAACTGTATTACTGTAAGATGTTCGAAACGTATTTAGGACAATGTACAGATTATAAAAATGTAAAACCAAATTTAATTCTTCTGTCTTTTGGCATGAGAAACTCCTTCGTGTTTTTAGTATATTCTACAGTTCACCATAGTCCATACAAGTTATATTAGATGTTCTTTTTTGCTATAAAAATCAAAATTCGATGCTCCAATCATCAAAATTGTATAGCGTGGAAACATTTTGAAAGACCTCACATTGTATTAAAGAAGTGAATGGAAGTTTGATTCATGAACTACCTCATGGAATAGCTTTGATACATAGAGAGCAGACAGCGGTGTCTGCTCTGCGGTCTTTAGAACAACAGTGTTACCACATGCTAATGCAGGCCCAACCTTCCAGGCATACATGAGAAGAGGGAAGTTCCATGGGATAATCTGACCTGCAACACCAATTGGTTCGTGCAGGGTTTGCACATGAAGTGGACCATCAGCAGGAACCGTGAGACCATGAATTTTATCGGCCCAACCTGCAGAATTTGTAGATCGAAATCTTAGAATTTTTTTAAAATCTGCAGGATTGTAAAAAAGGTCGCATATATAATCATAGTTTTTTTATTTCACCCTACCAGCATAATATCGAAATAGTCTTACAAACATTGGTACTTCAATGTTAGCAGACTGTTCAAATGGCTTTCCATTATCCCAAGTCTCAAGTGCTGCAATTTCATCATTATGCTTTTCAACCAAATCGGCAAAGCGAAACATTATTCGTGATCTTTCCTGGATGTATTGAAAAATAGATTATTTAAATACATTTTTTTCATATATAATGAGTGGAACAAGTGTAAAATGAGAACTGAGATAAGAAAGTTACATAAGCAGTCATTTTTGGCCAGGGTCCTTCATCAAATGCCTTGCGAGCAGCAGAAACTGCTCGGTTGATGTCTTCTGCATCGCCTTCAGCAACATGAGCAATCACCTCCCCTGTCCTAGGGTCCAAGGACGGAAAAGTTTTCCCTGATGCCAGATAAAAGGATCACATGTGGTCGAATGATGAAATTTATTCATTGGCATGAAAGAGTGAAAAACTCATTAGGCTGTTTCTCAAAATAAAAGTATTGAAAGCTCACCGGATGCAGCATCCACAAATTGTCCATTGATAAGAAGCTGAGTGTAATTTACATTAACAGGTGGCTTGATTGGCTCCTCAAGTAAAGCAGCGGTGCTATATTTGCAGATTCCTCTGCCAACATTAGATTTCCTGCCTAAACAAAACAATAAGAATTTTATTTTCATTAATAAGAATGGTACAACTATAAATACATGCTTCAGTAAACTTAGACACATGCTATTTTGTAACAACCATATGGAAATCATTGTTGAAACTTGAAATGAAAACAATTTGAACATGAAAAGACCTATGCCACTAAAATGTGAAAGTCACACACTTTTTAGTGGTCACGGTCAGGCATTGATCAAAAAATAAACCTGGCTCTAATACCAACTATAATGGGTCGGACGCCTACCAATGACCCAAAAGCCTATGTTATTAGGTAGTGTTGCCTACCTGCCTATATATACCCATTCCTTTCCCATTCGAATCCGATGTGGGACAAGTCTCCTCTAACATCTCCTCTAAGGCAAAGACAAGTCCCCTCTAACATCATCTCTAAGGTGGAGACAAGTCCCCTCTAATAGCATATCTAAGGCTGCTGGCGGCCCATCTGTATCCGATGTGGGACAAGACCTGTAAGAACCCGGAGATGGATCCGACCCATCGTGTGGGCACGGGGTTTGCTTTGATACCACTTGTAATGGCTCCAGGCACTTGCCATCCAACCCTAAAGCTTAAACGGTTGGGTGGAGCCGCCTATCGCTATCCGCCCTTATAAAAGACTCTCTCCATCCGAATCCAAAATGGGACAAGAACCTCTCACATCACCTAATTAACTTTGTAACTGTTCAGTGGAAGCTATTATTTATATAATTATCTAGCCATGAATGTAATGATAAAGCCTGGAATGTCCTTGCACCAGTTTGAAGTTTGAACATACGTGGAGTCACACATGAGCGATATAAGCATTTAATTTACATTGAATATATATATATATATATATATATATATATATATATATATAAAAGCATTGTGTTTGAATCTCCTTCCAAAAAAAGTAAAAAATGCTTAAAAAACTAATTTTAAGCTTCAAAATATCGATGTCTAAAATAACTTTCTCTATCTTCGATCTAACGGTCATGACTCACCCACTATATTTACACCTAAATTCACATACACATCCACCTACACTCACACTTCTAAAATGATTCAATCCAATAATTTGTTTTATAGTGGCGTAGGCACGGACAATACGCTAATGCATGTGTGTATATATATATATATATATATATGACCTGTGTTTTGAACGATAAGATAATAATCTCTCCTCTTTTTTTGTTTTTGGATAAGGTAAGTAATATAATAATATCTTGTTAGGCCAAATATCTTCAAACCTATAACGTGATAGAGATCTTATTCTTCGAATCTGAATTCAGCAATTTAATGCAAAAAAACAAAATCGCATTAACTCAGATTAATTATATCCATTAAAAAAATTAGGTAAATTACAAATCAGATACTTCTGACCAATACAATTACGCAAATTGTAATTCCGAATTACTTGATTCTCAATCTTTTTTTCTGGATCAGAGATTGCAAAGAAGAACATAAAACTCAATCACAGAGAAACTAAAGTGAAAACATACTATACATACACATATATACTATTCAATCACTCAGCATAATTTATAACACGAAGAATATGACTGTGTTTACCTTGAGAAAGAAAAGCAACAGAGGACGAAGAAAACGAGCGAGAGAGAAGAGATGGCAGTCTTCGAACCGCCATTGCAATGAAGCTCGAGCTTTTGCAGCAAACAAACCTCTCTCTCTCTTTCTCTTTATATATATATATACATATATACATAGATAATATTTACCTACTCAGCAGTGTGTAGGTAAACCCTCTGACCGCTGATGTGTTCTAATAAAAATGAACACATTAATTTTAAAGTATAATAAATAAGATTAATCTCATTTATCATACTTATTTATTATATTTTAAATTTCATTTATTATACGTATTTTAAATTTAATTTTATAATTAAAATTGATGTGTTCATTTTTTATTAGAACACATCAGCGGCTCACTTACACACTGATAAATAGATAAGTATTGTCATATATATATATATATATATATATATATATATATGTTCAATAGTGTATACAAACTACACCCTGAATCTCTCTGTTTCAGTTTCTTTTCATCGCTATTTAAAAGAAAAGAGGGTTTTTTGAAATGTCAAAAGTCAGAGAGAGATTCGATAGGTAGCACATCATGACTTCCGTGTTAAGTGTAGAGAGATAGAGTGAGGAGAGAGAAAACGTGAGTTACCAACCTCCGAATAGAGGCACCAAAAATTGGATGAGAGCGACCTCATCGTAAAGCACATTCTTTTTTTATCCATTGCTAAATATAATGTACTGTATGTGGATTGCGCATCCTTTTCAGGCTCAATTATGCAAAAATAAATAAATAAATAAACATGGAGATACGTGCTTCATTTTATATATACGTGCTTCATTTTATCTACTCTGTAAAGATATTCTTCTTAAAAAGTTAATATAATATAAATATCATATATTTTTTTTTTATAAATGACCGACCTCTCTCTCGTAAACTAATCATGTTGATAAACAAAATCACATTTAATATACAATTCTTAAGTTATAATACTTTTATATAAAATAATTTTAATTTTTAATCATTTAATTGAAATTAACATATTTTATATATGTATTTTCTTTACTAATGTCATACAAACACTACCGTCACCGAAGATAATTTTGATATTTTAATTTTTTTATGTTAATTTAATTTAATGGATTTGGTGATCAATTAATGACATAGTAATTAAAGTAAAGTTAACCAAACTTTAGGAGAAGTTGACCGTGAATTATCCGAACATTTTTTTCTTTTTTATTTTTTGGATTTGAAACATTGTGTAACAAATAGAAATGTTTATGTTTCAGTTTCCTTTCTTTTCATATCTAAACACACGCATTTTCATTTTTTTTCTTAGTTATACAAACACAATTTGAAATTAATACTATTCTCTTATTTATTTCCTTTTATATTTTAACTAATGTTATGCTTCTTCTCATTCATCCTCCTACATATGAACCCTTGTAGTATGGGATGCGGAACATTAATGAGTATATTGAATAATTAATGAATTTGAGCTTAAATATATATTTGGTAAATAGTTTAAGCGTGAATACTTAATAAAAAATAAAAAATAAAAGAGATTAAATAAAAATATTTACTATTAAAATTTAATAATTGAACTTAAAATTAAAATTAGTTTATTTGAAATCCTTAAAACTTAAAAAGTCATTCTGATGGAGACAACTCAACTTCCTGTAAAGAGCTATGACAATCATGGTCATGAAATATGAATGATTAGATATATTGTATTTAAAGTTATGATCTCAAGTTCATTTATTTATTGAAGATATACTCAAATAATGTGATGACTTTACAGCTCATGCTGATATATGCACCATGTAATGGGATGTTATTTTATTCCTTCTCTTTTTATTATTTTAAAATAAATCAAATAACACAAAGTTATCTATAGGCTGACACTATAAAAAAATATATTGAACTAAATTATTTTAGGAGTGTGAAAGTAGGTAAATGTAGTAGGTGAATTGTGATCATTAGATCAACGATAGAGAGAATTATTTTAGACCATAAATAGGCATAGATATTTTAAACCATAAGATTGATTTTTTAAGCATTTTGACTATTAGATTGTGATTTTTTTTAGGTAGATTCAAACAATACTTAAATATAATATAGATTAGTGTATGCTCGACTACCTGTGCCTACGGCACTATAATGCACTTAGAATCGTAACCGTTAGATGATTAGATAAAGTAATTTTAAACCGTAGATAAACAAAAACATTTTGAACCAAGCTTAAATATAATATAGACTAGTGTATGTCTGTACTCGTGCTTACAACACTATAAATGTAGAAGGAATCACGACCGTTAGATAGATTAATTTTAGAACATAGATAGAGAAAGACATTTTGACGAAGCTTAAATATAATATAATATATATATATATATATAGAGAGAGAGAGAGAGAGAGAGATGGGGGATGTGTCATGTGAGAGGGGAGGGTGGAAATTTCATTGAGTGGGCTCAAATAACCACTCATTTGTGAACAATTTCAAATCAACTCCTTAAATCTAACTTTATTAAACTGACGAAGTCAATCAAATCTAAATTATGAGCTCACTTAATCAATTAGTCCAACTTCAACAGTGGGAGCTAGGGTCATTTGACTCAACTCATATCATGCATAATTTTTTACAGCTCATGCTAATATATGCACCATATAATGGGATGTTCTTTTATTCCTTTTCTTTTTATTATTTTAAAATAAATCAAATAACACAAAGTTATCTATAGATGACACAATAAAAAAAATTATTAAATTAAATCATTTTAGGAGCGTGAGAGTAGGTAAATGTAGTAAGTGAATCGTGACCATTAGATCAACGATAGAGAGAATTATTTTAGACCATAGATGGGCATAGATATTTTGAACCCTAAGATTAATTTTTTAAGCATTTTTGACAATTAGATTGTGATTTTTTTCGAGGGAGATTCAAATACAATACTTAAATATAATATAGATTAGTGTATGCTCGACTGCCTGATGCACTCAGAATCGTGGCCGTTAGATGGTTAGATAAAGTCATTTTAGACCCTAGATAGACAAAAACATTTTGAACCAATCTTAAATATAATATAGACTAGTGTATGTCTGTGCCCGTGCTTACGACACTATAAATGTAGAAGGAATCACAACCGTTAGATAGATTAATTTTAGAACGTCGATAGATAAAGACATTTTGACAAAGCTTAAATATAATATATATATATATATATATATATATAGAGAGAGAGAGAGAGAGAGAGATGATAAATGTGTCATGTGAGAAGGGAGGGTGGAAATTTTATTGAGTGGGCTCCAATAACCACCTGTTTGTGAACAATTTCAACTCAACTCCTTAAATTTGACTTTATCAAACAGATGAAGTCAATCAAATCTAAATTATGAGCTCACTTAATCAATTAATCCAACTTCAACAGTGGGCTCAACTCATTAAAAATAACAGAATATTGATATTTTTTATTTTCCATTTTGTTCTACAAAGCCCAAGTACTTCAATAAAGGAAGTGTTAGTATTAGATATCGACATTCCTAAGATGGTTGCAGATACGTGTTCGATATTTCTTAAATGAACGAATAAAAATACTTTCGTCAAATGTGTTTAATAATTCTTAAACATTAAAATATATAATATTATAATATAATTAGAATTTCTTAAAAATGAATTATTGAGATATAATGAGAACATGCCAACGCTAATTTAATTCAACATTTATGCTCATGTAATGTAAAAGAGGAGATGACGACCAAAAATAACGTGAAATGAAGTTATTAAAAATAATTTTAAATTACCTTATGACTTTCTTTACAGCATTCCAATGTTCCATACCTAAATTACTTTGATATCTTCCTAACATCACTACTGCAAATGCAATGTCAGGTCTTGTACAAACTAGCGCATGCATCAAACTGCCAATGGCAGACATATAGGGAATGTTTTTCATCTGTTCTTTTTTTAAATCATTCTTCAAACATTGACTCAAACTGAATTTGTCACCCTTCAAGATGGGAGCTGCATTATCCTTACAATCATTCATTCTAAATTTATTTAAAACCTTTTCAATGTAGGCTTTATGAGACAATCCTAATGTCCTCTGAGATCTGTCTCTGTGAATCTCCATGCCAATGACATAAGAGGCTTCACCCATATCCTTCATTTTGAAGTTTTGAAAAAGAAATTATTTGGTCTGATACAGCACACCCAAATCATTAGCTGCAAGTAAAATATCATCCACATATAGAACTAAGAAAATGTACTTGCTCCCACTGACCGTAAGGTATATACAATTATCCATAACATTCTTCGTAAATCCATATGAAGAAATAACATCATGAAACTTCAAATACCATTGACGGGGAGGTTTGCTTCGGTCTATATATAGATTTCTTTAGCTTGTAAACTAAATGTCTATCTTTATTGTAGCAAAATCCTTCAGGTTGTTTCATGTACACTTTTTCCTCAAGATCCCCATTCAAAATGGTTGTTTTCACATCCATTTGATGTAACTTTAAGTCAAAATGAGTTACTAAAGCCATGATAGTTCTAAATGAATCCTTCTTTAAAATTGAAAAGAATGAATCATGATAATCATTGCCTTCCCTCTGAGTGAAATATTTGGCTACAAGTCTAGCTTTATATCACTCAATGTTACCATTTGAGTCGTTCTTGGTCTTGTAGACCCACTTAAAGCCAATGACTTTGACTCTCTTAGGTAACTCAACAATTTTCCAAACTTGATTCCTAGCTATGGATTCCATCTCTTCATTCATGGCATCATACTAGAATTAAAGATTTTTCTCATTCATAACTTGTGAAAATGAAATAGGATTATCTTTAGGTCTAACATCAAAGTCAGACTTAGTAAGGTACACAAAGTAATCAGTGAGAATTGCTGATCTTTTTGTTCTTGAGGATCTCCTTATTTTCATAATCTCACCTACATTTGGTAGATTCAAAGTTGTAGGCCCCATGTTAACATCTCCCTCATGTGGTGATGAATTTTGTAGATTTGGAGTTGTAGAATTTATTGACCTCAAGATTTCAACCCTAGGTTACTTGGGTGATTTTGATGATAACAACCTATTGTAGTGTAGATTTAGTAAGTTTACTTGAGTGTGCAGTTTACAAAATATCATATTATCTCAAGTATCTTAAAGGCATTGGATTTCAAAAGGAATTAGAAGAAGATATATGAAGCCACATGATCATAGAATTCAAATATCAATAATCAAGATCAATGGCAAAGTTGAAGTGAATCCAAACCACATGATGAAGGAACCTAAAAGCTTAAAGATTTGAAGATCAAAAGACTTGGGTAAGCTAGTCTTAGGTGAGTGCTAGATTTAATGTAAAGTTATTTATGAAGTAACTTCTTTTGAAAGCTCATCTATTGACCTAGTGGACTTTAGGACCAATGCATATCATTCATATCATATCATGGTTCCTTGGACACTTAGAATTAGGCCATGAACTTCACTTATAACATCATGAGGCCGTTGCTATAATTGAGTTAGTTCAAGTCATCATAAGTTTTATAAGAACTCAACTAGTAAGTCATAACTAAGATCATATCTTTCAATCATATTATTTATGGTTCTTAGATATATTAACTTAGGCTTTGAACTTAAATAAATCACTATATAAAGTCTTGTCATGCACAGTTACTGTTTCGGGTACTTAGCGCAGAAATTCGGCTAAGTGTTGAATTCTAGGGGCAAAAACATAAATATGAGTTTTTTTTAATGAATCATAATATAAAAAGTCCCGGTATTGTACCCCATGATTTATCACGATTATATGAATTTTCTCAGCCCTAAATGACTTAATTTAGTCATTCATATTGTACGATGAAATTTTATATCAAAGCTGTGAAAATCTGTTTTGTACTAAAACTGAAAAATCATATTTTGATTCACTTTGAATTTGATTTTGAAACTATTTTTATTGAATTCAAATGGGGGTACTTTGCTTAATTACATTGAATAACTTAAAGTTAGAAATATAAAGGTTTATGAGAAATTTACTTAAATATTTTCAATGTAATTAAGTGTGGAGTGTAGTAATGTACTGTGCAGGAGAAACTGACTGAGTTTGAGAATAGATTCTGACCTAGGAACTTTCGGTCGCTTGATGAACCCATCAGTCGACTAATAGAGGCCTTTTGGTTTAACCGAATCTCTTCATCAGTCGACTGATAGAACTTAGTATTCATTCCAGTAGGGTGTGCAAAATAAGGAAAGTTTCAACCGACCGAAACATTGCTTCAATTGACCGAAACAACGCTTTCAGTCGACCGATGAATTCATCAGTCGACCGAAACCTGGAGATTCCAACTCCAACGGCTAGTTTCTGCACTTAATATTTTTCAACCACTTCCAAACGGCCATAATTCATTCTTGCACTATAAATACACCTTGTATATGCATTATACAAGTGAGAGAGACTACCAAAACCCTCCATGATCATATATTATTGGTAGATACTACCATAGAGCTTAAATCTTCATATCATTCATCCATTGGTAACCACCACTATTGAACCAAACACTTGCATATCATTCATAGTGGCAAAATCTTAGTGAAGAGCTTTCAATTGAGTATTTCATTGCTAACTCTAGGTATGTGAGCTATAATTTGTGTATCTATCCATTGAGGGATATTCTCTATTGAACTTTCATTTGTGTATCTATCCATTGAGGGATATTCTCCATTGTACCTAAATTCTTATTTACTTTTGAGAGGAAAACCAAGTGATGCACTTGGCAAGAAAGCTCAAGTCATGAGCTTGGCAAAGAAGTCTTGGTGAGGTTTTTATTGAGTAATGAAGCCCAAGCCATGAGCTTGGCAAAGAAGTCTTGGTGAGGTTGTCATTGAGCAAGAAAGCCTAAGTAATTCACTTGGCAATTGTACGGTTTGCTTTCCACCATTAAGGAAGGCTCTATAGTGGAAACCTCAAGAATTTCTCTTGAGGCATGGACGTAAGAAAGAGGGGTTGAACCATGTAAAAATCATAGTGTCACTTGGTTTGCATTTCTCTATCCTTAAATTCTTTTATTTTATAGCATTTCATATATTTAAATTTTATATGTTTTATATATCAATGCTATGTTTAGATGCTTCAATTTATATGAGGAGAATTAGATGAATGCTTGGAGTACATTGGTTGAGTTGTGGAATTAATTAATTATTGATTGATTGAGTTCTTATTTGATTATCTTATTATCAATCAATTTGCATACCATGTGTTTAATAAAATATGCTATCAACATTTTTACACACTACAAGCATGATATGTTGTCCTTATTCATCCCCCCTAGGGACAATTCTCAGGTTATAGAATCCATGTTGACATGTTCCTCATGTAGTGGTAGTTGTTGAACTGGTTGTTCCTCAAGGATATCAATTTGACCTCCCTGAAAAATAATCAGTTCACTTTTATTCACGAGTGTTGAATCTGAATCCCGCGATTCCTCCCACTCCATCCTTCAAGGAACATTACTCCCACTAATGTTAACATCCTCAATGAACTTTGCATTGGCTTCAACAATTCTAGGTGTATTTAAAGGACAATAAAATTTGTAACCTTTAGAATTTTCAGCATAACCAATGAAACATCCACTAACTGTCCTAGGGTCCAGTTTCTTTAGTTGTGGGTTGTAAACTTTTACTTCAACTGGACAGCCCCCTAGGCGTAAATGTCTTAAACTAGGTTTCCATCATTTCCACAACTCAAATGGTGTCTTGGGGACAGCCTTAGATGGAACCCTTTTTAAGATGTACACTGCTGTCTTTAAAGTTTCACTCCATAAAAATAAAGGAATGTTAGAGTTGCTAAGCATACTCCTTACCATATCCATAAGGGTACGGTTTTGCCTTTCCGCCACCCTATTTTGTTGAGGTGTGCCTGGCATAGCATACTGAGCAACAATACCTTATTCCTTAAGAAAATTTGCAAATGGACCCATTCTTTGTCCCATATCTGTATACCTACCATAATATTCTCCACCCTTATTAGATCTTACTATTTTGATCATTTTGTCCAATTATTTTTCTACCTCTTTCTTATATACTTTAAAGACATCCAATGCCTTAAACTTACTAAAAATGAGATAAAGATACATAAACTGTGAATAGTCATTAATAAATGAGATAAAATATCTCTGACCATTTAGACAAGGGGTAGGAAATGATCTACAAATATTTATGTGTATGATTCCAAGAATTTTTTCACTCCTTTTAGCACCTTTACTAGACTTATTAGTATGCTTTCCCTTTATACAGTCCACACAAGTACCAAAGTTAGAAAATTCTAAAGCCTCAATGACTCTATCATTTACTAACTTATTTATTCTCTCAATGGAGATATGTCCCAATCTCCTATGCCATAAAATATAAGAGGTCTCATCAGTTATTTTATGCTTAATGTCAATATCATTCTGTACAGTTAAAAGATTTTGCTCATATACGAAATCTAAAGATAGTTTATATAAACCGTTGAACAAAATTCCAGTGCTTATAATGGCAGAGTCCTTAACAATTGAAAATTTATTACCAGCAAAGCAAAATTCAAATCCTAATAATGCTAGTTTTGAAATTAAAATCAAATTTCTTGAAAACGAAGGAACATAAAAAATATTTTCAATGTCCAAAATAAACCCATTATTTAAAATAAGACTAAATGTTCCCACAGCTTCGACGTGTGAACGCATCCCATTTCCTAAATAGATGCCTTGTTCACTTCCCATCGATTTCCTTAGGTTGAGAAAACGTTGCATGATATTGGCAACATGAATTGTAGTACCCGAATCAATCCACCAATCATTTTGATGAGCATCAATAAAATTGGATTCATAACACCCAAGAAATGTGAGATTACCTTTCTCTATGAGTCAATTCTTATATTTAATGCAAATTTTCTTCTTATGTCCCTTTTTTTTTACAAAAGAAACCTGCATCTTTATCACCACATTTCTTAAATGGTTCTTTGTCATTATTTTTCTTTTGCAGAACACATTTATCCTTCTTCCATTGTCCCTTTGGATGTGTCACCAAATGTGTACTCTCCACCTTCTCATACTTCAGCCTCTCCTCTTCTTGAACACACATAGTCGAAATTTCATTGACGGACCATTACACTTTATGTGTGTTAAAAGAGATTTTGAATAACCCATACTTTGGAGGAAGAGAGTTAAGAATGAAATGGACAAGGAATGACTCAGATATCTCAATCTCTAAGGACTTAAGTTGAGTAGAAATGTCCCTCATCTCCATAATGTGCTCACGCACATTTCTTGAACTATTAAGCCTCATGTGCCAATGCCTTATTAGAACTAGCAAATTGCTCTTCAATGGCCTTTATGTATTCCTTGACCTTATTATGAGGTGGGATGAAGCCCCTAATGCTTTTTCCAACATGGGACTTTATGAGCATTAGACTTAAACGATTAGATCACTCCTAGTGCTCATAAGCATTCTTTTCCATATTGGTACTCGTCTCTGTGGGAATAGGCGGTTCATCCACACAAAGTGCCAAATTGAGATCCATACACCCCAATGTCAAAAGGGTTTTGTCCTTCCAGTCCGAATAATTATTACGATCAAGAACCGGAATACGAGAAGAATTATTAACATAGGAAGTAGTCATAACTGCAATATCCAAGAACATACATTAATGCATTAAAACAATAAATTTTAATCTGAGATAACCAATGTTATATTCAGCAAACAAAATCCAAACCTACCTGTGGGCAAGATCGTATCGCACATTAGATTTTGCTTATCAATTTTATGATTAAGTCTAATGGATTCTAGATACCAAGAAAAGAGAACCTCATACCTATGAGCAAAGAGATTTTATCCTCTTAATATCCAATCCACTATCTTACTCCAATTAAGTTGTGTAAAGTGACCACCTCCCTGTGAGGCCAAACAATCACTTATAACAACTTAATTGCAATCATGGAATGCCAAAATACTAAAAGATTACTAATCCACACTATTTTAAAATGTTGTGGCTTTCTTAAAACAACGCAATGTCCAAATGTGGCACAATCCATTATAAAGTGTTAACATTAATGAGGCACAAATAATGCATAAAATCAAATAATTAATTATAGTCATAAAACATGCATAATCTGTGAATAAATAGTATCTAAATAGCATGCATGTAACACTAGAAAGAATAAAAATTAAACCACACAGTTAAGCCTCCAAAACACGCAGATGTAGTCCAAAATTAGCACATAAAATATTCAGAAAATGTAAACATTAAAATTGCTTAACCAATTTTAACAAGCATACATCAAAAGGGAATGAATTTATTAATATACTACAACAGTATTTATAAAACCTAAAAATTCAAACTCAAAATTCTAATGACAAAAATCGTTATACATCAAACCATATTTAATCATGCGAAAAAGAAATCATGATAGCAGGTTGTTATAAATATCTAACTATCTCCAATCACACATCATGCTGAAAAACATGACTTAGAAGCAAGCCCTGATACCACTAATGTAAACAAATCAGGGTACTACCACTAACATAAACAAATTAGGATATTACCATTGTCGTAAACAAATCATGATATTATCACTGACGTAAACAAATCAGGATACTACCACTGATATAAACAAATCGGATACTAGACGTAAACAAATCAAGATATTACCACTGACATAAACAAATCAGGATACTACCACTAACATAAACAAATCAGAATTGTTCCAAGATACTAATCTCTAGCCATGAGATTCAAGTTGTGACTAATTTGATTAAGTCCTCATTCAACATTGTAAATCACCAATGGTCCCACCAACGATGACCCTCACACAATATAGTTGTATGGTGAAAGATGGATAAGAGTTTCTAGCCTACTATTGTTTTCTGTATGCACAATGACAGATGGTTGGTCACAGGCTATATATAGATAGGTTAGGGACCCTTATCTATATCAATCCTTATCAACTTCCTACCATCAAGAAAGTAGATGATATCTCTATCAGTTTAGATACACCAATTTAAAATATTTAAATAAAATAGTCATCTTTATTTGTCACCCATATATTTTGACTCAATAAAATATATGTAAGTGTTATATATATATATAGTAACAAAGATGATGTGGTATGTGGGCCACTTTAAGTCTCCTAAGGAGACATGCTTACAATTAAAACTCATAAACGATAGATACATACCTTGCTGATTTTGAGAACACCTAGAGCTAGGGTCATTTTTTTTTTTAAAATGGAGTTTTGGCCCGCAATTGCTCCGGCAATGGTGGAGTTGAGCTTCGGTTCAATGGAATTTTTTTCTTTTTTTTTTTTGCCGAGATCATATATAATTACATATACATATATATATATATATATATATATATATATATATATATATACATACATACATACACACACATATATATATATAATAGATTAAAAGTCATTTGGATGATCTTGGATTATAATGATGATGGGTATATTAGAGATTTTGCAAACACTGATATTTTTATTAAATTTTATTAAAAAATTTCGGGTATATTAGACATTTTACATTTGCTATAATAAAGTTAATAACAAAAATATCACTTGAAGTCTTTATGATAGTTATAAACAAAATTTGTATTCGTGTAAAATAAGTCCACACCACAATGATTTAAAGTCCGAATTTAGAATCTATATTACCACTCTTTTACTAAAGGACAAAGTTATCAAATTAAGATTAGAAAGGGTAGAGGTATTCACCCTTAATTATTATTATTATTTGCTTGAAAATTTATAACTTAATCTACCTTGGACACTTCAAATTAGTCACTCGCTATAACCCTAGCCCCAATTATGTTTCAATCGGTCACAAAAGGCATGTTAGAAAGTGCAGCCTCCCACTTCATTGTTGTTAAATTTTTTTTATTCTTTGGAATTCAATCATCAATGTGATCCCAATTTGAAGAAACAATCTAATTTAAGAGAGAGTTTGGGCATCACGGCCCACCATTTCAATCGGGCGAATGCATCCCGTGTGTGAGATACATAGGTGGGACCAAACATGGCCATGTTCATGTAATCTATGACTTGTTAAAACTTTCAATCAAAACACTAGGTGAGTTTATTAACGAAGAGTCAACTCACCCGTTGATTACTTTGGACAATATTGTAAATTCTGAATTTATTTAAATATTATTTTTTTTATAAGAATTTAAATTCTGATGCACTTAAATGTCATTTTTTTCATATGAAATTATATATATTGCGACAAGGACACGAAATTAACTTGAGTTTAAGTGTAGAAAAGGCGTGTAAAGTGTTGAAACAAGGACCTTGTGCCACATTTCCCTTAACAAAATAAAAAGACTTAAATGTCCTTCATGCAATATAATAAGATAACATTTAAAAAAAACAGATAAATGCGAAATGATTGTTTGGGACATATCCAAATGACGTGGTTTGGGATTACAAGAAACCCACTATACCCATCACTCAACAAATTGTGTTTGACAAAACCAACCCCACACACACACACACACACACACTCACTCTCTCTCTCTCTCTCTCTCTCTCTCTCCTCAATTCAATGATAACATGATCAGACCATATACAAATAATTTGTTTTTAGTTTTTTTTTTATGTAAATAATGGCAAAAATATATTATATTCAATGCATCATTTTATTTATTTATTCATTAATTATTATTATTATTATTATTATTATTATATACTAATATTTTTCGCTCATTTTATTCGCAACATTGTAAATAAAATCACTAATTTAAAACTTATAATTTAACGTTTGTTGTTTTTCTTTTTAAAAATTTTATATTATTTTTCTAGTAAACGCATACTATATTTTAAAATTAAATTAAAATTACATTCTTTTAAAAAAAAATTACAAAACTATCTCGTCCATGTCTATGTTGATGGTCTCATCATGTTATCATTAAATTGCACAGAGAGAGTGTGTGTGGTTGGTTATATATATATATATATATATTCAAAATTTAGAACACTTTTACTGTATCAAACACGTGTTGGGATTATCTTGAACGTGGTATACCATTACAACACTCCTAAAACTCCCAAGCATCCCTATTATGCCACAATGAATAATTGATTTTCCCTATTTATTAACTCTAAGTGATAAGAAGTGTTACTTACCTGCCTACCAAAGTCCCACCATAAAACCCAATTGAGGTAACAATAGAAAAAGAAAGAAAATTGAGCAAAGTAATTGGCATGGAAAGAGTCATAAAATGACAATTTTCCCACTAATTAGTTAGGTCCGTAGAGATGAAAGTAACTAGATCAAACTGAAAAATCCCAATTTTTTGAAAAACACAACATTTTTGGCAAGATTTTGGATTTGCATTTTAAGTCGTTTAGACTCTCCATTTATGGTTTACGTGACTTTATGAATGCTGTAGCGAAATTCTTTTTTAAAAGTCTATATAGGCCCTGTTTGGATTGACTTTTGAAAAGCAATTTTTGGCTTTTCAAGCTCAAAAGTTATTTTGAAGAGTGTTTGGATTGACAAGATTGAAGAGTTTCGGAGTCCAAAAAGAGCGATTAAAGAAAGCTGGTGGATACCAACTTTCTGATTTACCTTCTGCTTCTCTTTTTTTCTGCATAAAAGTGAAAACAAAAGCTCTGCCAAACAGGACCATAATGTAAATACCATTTTTATTTTTATTTTACAATCATCCATATATATATATATATATATATATATATATATATATTTCACTTTGAAACATTGTGCGACAAAATTAATTACGTAACATGATTCTGTTTCGGAGTAAATCACAAGAAGAAGAAAAAAAAAACACTACTTCCTCGTCAGAAATGGTGGTCAGACCAGACACAAAGTTGGACTTGGAAAAGTTACAGGAATATGGGCCAGTGTATAGAAAACAACGATTCAAGAGATAACTCTCTTTTAAATACAAATACCAAGAAAGAGATTCCTTCAAGTTAAAAAATTCTTTTATTTTTCTAAGGAAAATACATGCAGGTCATATCAGAAGAACTTTTCTTCTTCAAGGTCATGTGCAATCAAAATACACGAAGTCCTAAAATTAAAAAATTGTTAAAATCTCCTTCAACGTGATTCTCCTCTTTTCTCTTTTCACACGCGCCAATTTTTAAGTATTCTTCTATCATACAATTTGTATAAAAGAAATAAAGAGATTTAAATAAATGAGTTCTTCAAATCTAATTCATTCATTAAAAATTAATGTGCTCGTATGTGTATAGATATACATAAAAAGATCTAGAAAGATATGTATATATATATAAGAGATGGAGATTTACTGGTATATATATATATATGCATAAATGTATGAGAGATAGAGATGTAGATTCGTTGGTGTATATATACATGTATATGCACGTGTATGGGAGATAGAGATATAGATTTACAGATGTATATATACATATATATCTATTTATGTTTGTGTGTGTGTGTGTGTATATATATATATATATACACACACACACAAGAGATGAAGATGAACATGAAGATTAGTTGAGGCACTCCTTATACAGGCTCAGGCAAGCATTGTCTTTTTCTAAGCGGTATTTAGATAAACCCAAAAGTCGAGAGAATTAAAATATGTTTTTTTTTTCTTCCAGTAAATAAATTGAAAGTATGTTCTAAAACAAGATACCTAAAGTGAATTAGCTTTCTAATTCTACATTTAGCTCATTTCAATTTCACTTTTTATGTACTCCATTTGTATATTTACATAATTTAGTGAGGCCACTAGATAAGCTCTGCATAAAAAAACAAGAGTCAGTGTGTCTGTCACTACCACCCAATCCAACAATATGCTATTGTGAATTATCCAGCATATCTTTTAAGTATAGTCCCACAATGATATGTACCAAAATACATACAAACACAGCTTATTGATTTAATATCAAAATATAAACCTGTAGATTGTGCCCTAGAAATACAAATCTCTATAGATGAGCGTACAAAGAAGCCAAAAAAAAATTGTATAGCCTAAAAAACATGCTTTAACAAGCAGAGTAATTTCAGCAATTAGGCCAGTTTAGCAAAAACCCTGCAAAGGATACTGAATTTCACCGGAGCGGGCAACTAACATACATCAAGGCATGACTATTTATAGGATTATACAGATGAACTTAGCTTCTAATGTGCTTGGCCCGGCGCAATCAGTGGGCAACATACAAGATATCTGGAGGTGTTCAGGTCCTCTTTATCTTTGAAAATGTTCCGATTTCTGAAAAGTAAGTGCTTTGAGTTCCACTTCCAAGCTGACTTGCATGTGCCTGTGGATTTGAGAGCTCGATCCCCTGCAAAGAGAAAATAACATCGTAAATCACTGAATGAAGATAAATCGACTGTAAGGAAAAAATTTACTTCACTGAAAAACCTAAAAGAAAAAATTTATGAGAATATTTCGTGGCAACAATCAGAAGAGTTTAATTATTCCAAATAAGGTCTTACAATCCTCTTCCACAGCTTCAATCAAACAAAGAGAAGAATGACAAACAAAAAGAACAAGAAACATTCCTCCCTAATGTATTTAGAAACAAATCTCCATACCAGTATAAGTAGTTACTAATATCATCTACAAGCACCATTCACGATAACTGTTTTGATGCCACCCTCCAAATCTACTCACAGAAACCCCCAATGGATGGACCGCTTGACAGCTTACCACAGCATTAAGGCCTCGGTCATGACAGCAGAAGAAGCAAGGCGCTGATAAATATAGCAGCCCTTAAGACTTTACCAGCAGAGTCTCTTACGACCAATTCAGAACCAGCCTCTCTAGTTGAAAGAATAAAGTGTGCATCTATATTTAACTTGACCCTTTCCTACGATGCAGGAGTCTGAAAGGGATTTTGGTTCACCCTCTGCTAGAGATAGATCCCCTTCCCGATTGGTATTCATACCAGCATCCTGGAATTCATAGAATTGAGCAATGACTACTAATTATATCCCCCACTTCCCATCTAGTACCAATGAAGATCAAATCTTTTGTCGTTTTACACAGTTGCCAACACACAGAATAAATAAAAACACTGAAAAGGTTTTAGTTTCACCCATAACAAGGCGTGATGTGTTCTATAAATATGGAGGAGAAATAGAGACTGATTTCATACCCATCTTACATTTTCTAAGTCAAGCCCCAATCTGCCATGGTCTTTTCGGGCTGGGCCACCTTGAATGGCACGAGCTGCATGTGGGAGACTCGAACATACAGCTTTTAAGGGGATCTGGCACCCCCTACACTCTCTCTTAGGCTTGTGTGGCTACCTTTGGGTGTTGAAAAAGTCGCTGGTTTTATTCTACCTTTTAACATCCCACCATGCCCATAGTTGTTAAAGGCTCAAAGCGCATTAAGGCGCTAAGGCCTCCTGGAGCCTGAGGCGGGAGGAGCAGGCCTAACTGAAACGAGGTGCAAGTCTGAATTTTTTTTAAAAAAAATATAACAGTTGTAGTGAGTGAGTGAAACAATGTAGAACAACAACAACAACAATTAAGAGCAAATAAAAAGCATATTCATGGCAATAACAACAAATGAAACAGAAAAACAAATTCTAGAGTGAGTGAAAAGGGAGACCTGAGGAGATGCTTGTAATTCAATTATCTGGACATAGCAAACTATTTACATGGCAATCTCCCCATTATGAAAGTAGAATACTAAGCGCCAAAAAAAGCTATTAATCAGTGAAGCTAGATCACAACAGAACAAAGGATGTGAAGGAATTAAATTGAAGAATAAAAGAGGAAAATCATTGATTTTCTGATAAGAAATTACTTCAAGATTAAAAAAAAACAAAAAAAGAAGTGCAGAAAAACATATTAAAAAAAAAAAAACTGGGCATGCACAGGTTCTGCAGAAGTCTGCTGAAGAAGAAGAGAAAGAGGGAAAAAAAACATAGCAGGTTCTGCAGAAGTCTGAAAAAGAATAAGAAAAGAGAGGAAAAAAAAAACAGGGCATGCACTTAACAGGTTCTGCAAAAGTCTCAAAAAAAATAAGAAAAGAAGAAGAGAGAGGAAAAAAAAAAGAGCATGCTCTTAATAGGTTCTGGACAAGTTTGAAGAAGAAGAAGAAGAAAATAAAAATAAGAAGAAGAAGAAGAAGAAGAACTTTCACAGTTCGAACAATCGTAGAAGTCAGTCCAAGAATCAGTTCGAAGTTTGAAAAGGACAAAAGAAGAAGAAGAAGAAGAAGCAGAAGAGAGAAGAGTACCTGAGAGGTTCAGAGTCTTCAGACGCAGAAGAGAGCTTTCAGAACCGCATAAGTTAGTCCAATATCTCCAATTGCAGAGCCAAACCCTATATTTCCTTTTCTTTGCTTTTCTTTTTTTATTGTTAGTCAACCGCCAAGTAAAAGAAAAGTAGAAAACAGTAAAAAATTAAGACCTTTCTTTTATTTTGTTTTTTTTAACGGTTAGTCCACCAATTAGAAGGTGACAAGTAAAAAAGGACCGGTAAAAACTTAAGTCTTCAAAGAGGCGCGCCTCAGCTGCGCCTAGGGCCTCGCACCTATTCGCTTAAGGCACGCGCCTGTTTCAAAGCGCCTCACCTGGGCATACCCTTGGTGCAGAAGTTGTGCCTTGCTCCTCAAGCGCGCGCCTTTGACAACTATGGCCATGCCTGACTTCAAGAAGGAATTAGGGTCGGTAACATGGAACGCACTCTCTAAAAGGGGTGTAGCAGTATCATACTCAGAACACTTCATTATTGATGTCAGACATATTGTTTCCTCTATTGTTCCTATAATTGACAAGAAACTCTATATGTCCTTCACTTTCTCCTTCCTTCCATGATTAACTCAGTAAAAATAAAAAACGACAATTGGGACAATAAGGGCCTGTTTGATAACATTGCCATTTATTTATTTATTTCAATTTTGTGATAAACGGAAGCAGTGATTATGTTGTGATGTCATTTCTATCAAAACAGAAGCACGTATGGTAATGTATGCTTGTTACTGGATTTTTGAAAGCAGGAAAAAGAAAACATGTTTGGTAACCCAAAATAAAATAACAACTTGGTAACACAACCAAGGTATTAACAATTTTCTCTCTTGCACAAACATTCTCAATGCACTTTCCATCAAACATGTCACTCACTCACACACACACACACTGTTGTGGTAAGCAAACAAACAATTGGGCTTCTACAAAATTAGTCTAGGGGCAGTTGCAAATCTACAAAAAAAAACAAATTTGAAACAAGCAAAGACCAACAAATCTCTCTCTCTCTCGTTTCTATTTCTTGACAGATCTCCATAATTAAAACATTCCATAGCCCACAGCTTCTAGACTCCAAAGACCTCTGCCTCCTTGTTCAACACTCGATAAATATAATTTATATTACACATATATATGACCATTGATTATTGAAATTTTGTTTTTGATCACCTCTTTGATTGTGATATTTCTCTACAGTTAAAAGTAACACAAGGAGAGAGATGATGGATTGTCAGAGTGATGCGGTGATCGTGTTTGAAAAACTTAAAATCAAGGTATTAACAATTTTCTCTCTTGCACAAACAATCTCAATGCACTTTCCATCAAACATGTCACTCACTCACACACACACACACACTGTTGTGGTAGGCAAACAAACAATTGGGCTTCTACAAAATTAGTCTGGGGCCAGTTGCAAATCTACAAAAAAAAAATTTGAAACAAGTAAAGACCAACAAATCTCTCTCTCTCTCTCTTGTTTCTGTTTCTTGACAGATCTCCATAATTAAGCCATTCCATAGCCCACAGTTTCTAGACTCCAAAGACCTCTGCCTTCTTGTTCAACACTTGATAAATATAATTTATATTACACATATATATATGACCATTCATTATTGAAATTTTGCTTTTGATCACCTCTTTGATTGTGATATTTCTCCACAGTTAAAAGTAACAGAAGTAGAGAGATGATGGATTGTCAGAGTGATGCGATGATCGTGTTTGAAAAACTTAAAATCGATAGATCTGAACAAACAAAAGAGCTGAACAAACGGCTAAATCGACTCCAAAATGTTTCAGATCTCCATGAGTCTCTGTCTTAAACGGCGTCAGCAGGAGATGGGTGAACTCCATCGGCAGTATAAACTGCATTGACACAATCTTCTTCTCCCCCTCTCCGCCACTCTTCATTACCACTAGAGCCGTCATCACAATCATTTCCGACAATTTGGCTATCACCCTAGACGTTATCGCTATCTTTTATGGCTTGGTGTTCTGGGGATGCCCAGAGCGCCGATGTAATTGCCTAATATGGTGAAACCACTGTCTTTTTTTTTCCCCTAGTTGGGGGACTCAACACTTTTTTTCCCACACCGGGACTCGAACCCCTCTGGTGTAATTGCCTAATATGGTGAAACCCATAGTTGTTAAAGGCTCAAGGCGCTAAGGCTTCTTGGAGCCTGAGGCGCGAGGCACAAGGCGAGGCTTAACGAGTTAAGCCAGTTAATATCCTAAAGTGGAGTTCAAAACAATGTGACTCGACCACCAAGTCCATCAACTAGGTGTAATGTGGAGAAACTAGAGACGTAGAAACAGGTTCCAGACCCTATATTAGATCTAATAGTACATTACCAGGTCTTAAGAGTCATCTGATGGAAGCCAAGTTTCAATGACCTTAATGGTTTCTTTCAGCAAATCCAACTGCCTAGAAAGGTCCGAAATAATGATCATTAACTATGAAAGTAGCCAATCAAATGGCTTGTAGGACCCAAACAACTAATCTGATTCCAATAATTGCCAAATGTGGCCTCACACAAGCCAAATAGCCCCAAAGAGGGCTCCACTGTTCCAAGCTTCCCTGGACCAGTAGCCATAAATTCGTAACAAGGCCCAAAAATATGTAAAAAGTACATGGGCCCCATCATTTAGGAGGCAGTCAAAAAAACCGCCCAATTCCCTAAGAGGTGCACAAATGAGCCCCACTGATGACGATATGCTTAATAAAACACACTGTCATAAGGTTCTCATAAAAGGAAGGTTACATACGGCAGAGGAAGATGTTAGCTTTCTTTATCCATATGCGAGTCAGTCCCAATCAGGTGAAGTAAAATCCTCTCTACTCAAAAGGACATGTCTTCTCTTTTTTGTCCTCTATCTTTTCTTTCTTTTTCTTTTGGTAACGAGTAATCGTTCCAACCAGGCGCCCTTCAGACTCATGATTATAAAGTAAATCACAGATATCCGCAATCTCCCACAAACCACAAATATCACTTCAACCAAGATAGGAATCAAGGACACACCTAAAAGGTCGAAGAATCAGCGTTGGACAAGGCCCGACACGCCAAAATACGTGTTTGGATTTTTTTTAATTTTTTTATTTTTGCACACAACGCGGACACGGCATAGAAACGTCATGGACACGTGTTTGACACACGTGTCATATCGTTGGGAAGTTTTAATAAAGTTTTGAAAAGAAAGATAGATTAAAGTGTAATTATGATGACTTCTTTGAAAAATTTTAATAAAATATGACGGTCACAACATATAATATTTCAAGTTTTTGTTTAAAAAACAACTATTATTATTGTTGTGGAGTAGATTCAATTGTGTAGTTCGATAAACTAATTATTTT
Organism: Cornus controversa; assembly: GCA_026545225.1. Lineage (NCBI taxonomy): Eukaryota > Viridiplantae > Streptophyta > Magnoliopsida > Cornales > Cornaceae > Cornus > Cornus controversa. Next base: position 46,427,853 of record CM048848.1, read on the forward strand.
TATAGCTCATTAATTATTATAATTTGTGGATTTTTCATTGTTAGGCTGATGAAAAATAATATTAATTTATAGGATCATATATATATAAAAAGATATATTTATTAGTCGTCGTGTCCCCGCCGTGTCTGTATCCTAATTTTTTACTATTTGTTGTATCTTTGTGTTCATGTCATGTCGTATCCGTATCCGTGTTTCTTAGCAACCAGGACTCGAATTTAAGACGTCAAGGTAGTAACCTTGAAATCCTCAGACAGGTCCCATCAAGCAAGAAGAAGATATCCACATCTGAGAAAGCTCTCTCAAAGAACTGCAAGAGCTCCAGAAACTGTAGACATTATCAACTGAACATGAAGAATATTGATTTGCCATGGGATTGAAGTCTATCAAATGACTATTGTTGGAAAACTTCTCTTAAAAACAAAAGAAGAACCATCAAGGAAATACCACAGATCCATGCTGCAAAGAAGAGGATGAAAACTCTGCTAAAACAGAAGCGAAGTACAAGCAGTCTAGCAGAAAAAAAATATAATCTGTCTGGGAAGAAGATGGATAGCTACAGGAATCATGTTGCTTTATTTTACTTAATTGTATTTTTGAGCCCTTCAATGTCTGTAAGAAAACAAATATGCCCCTTCAATGATGTAACAATCACTCCAAATAGAGAATTAGTGGTGGGGCTTAGATTGATTGTACTTCACATTAGACAGTGATGGAAATTTTCTGAACCTTAAGGCAACCATAGTGGGGTTAATTCAATTATCCAAGCAATCATAATTAGAAGGGTCTACCAACCAAAGAAAAAAATTAGAAGGGTGTACCTTACACTTAAATAATCCCTAAAAACCGAACCAGGTGGGAAATTACACCCTAGTTTGAAAAAAAAAATTCCCCCTGCTACAGAAGGTACACAAAACAAGGGCAAGACACATAATGGTTAAAGCATGACATCTAGGACAGAGGAGCAACATTAGGGTGCAATCATTACCATTGTTAAAAAACTTAAATTTTAAAAAATTAAAAATTTTTGAAGAAGAGACAACTAAGGTGATTTCTCAGAAGTAACAATGTCCAAAATGAACGATATTCACACTCAATCTACAGTAACATGGACTTCTACTAGAACTGAAGGCACTAAAAGCCATCTAAAGCCTAACCACATTTTATTATCATCTATGTAGGAATTGTAGAACTTGAAAATTAAATATACACCGACAGAATCTTGAATATAAATTACCTAAGTTAATAAAGTATCCTAGTCCAATAACAAGTCCTTCTAATTTTTTTTATCCCCAAGAAGAAAATTTCTAACACCTAACCCATAGTCTAACTCAACTTAATAAATAAAGGAAAAAAGAAAAAAAAAAAAAAAAAGAAAGCTAAACTATTAGTTTTTTGCAGATACCCTTGACTTTTTTTTCGATAAGGTGATACCCCTTGACATTGCATAAACTAAACTATCAAAAACTTGCAAATTAGGACATGTAGTTATAGTCTACCATCCAATACCACTTGGTGGGGTGGCATGGGGGAGGAATTCATATTCCACTTAGTAAATTGGGGGAAGGGGCTGGAGATTAGGAGGTCGGCTCTGTTCAACAAGGCTTTGTTGGGCAAATAGCTATGGAGATTTGGGAGAGAGAGATCCAGACAGTGGAAGAAAATCGTTGCTTGTCGGGCTGGGGAGGGTGATGGTGGGTGGCTGTCTAGGGAGATCAGTTTCTCTATGGGGGTGCAGGTTTGGAAGCTCGTTCGAAGGGTTGGGATGAGTTCTCCAAACCAATTCAATTCAGGGTCAGAAGTGGGAGGCATTTCAGATTTTGGGAGGATCTCTGGTGTGGGGATAGTGCTATGGCCCGTAGGCTCCCTCAGCTTTTTAGGATCGCTACGGACAAGCGCCCCTTGGTTGCTAACTGTTATTAGCTTGATAGCGGAAGATTGACTAGGGATGTTCAATTTCATAGAAGTTCCATGACTGAGAGCTTGCAAAGGTAGGAGAGTTTCCAGCATTGTTGTACATTCAGGTGGTGGAAAGGGAGGGGATGGATGAGATGGTTTGGATGGGTTCCCCGAAAGGAGTCTTTGGAGTTCTGAGTTCGTTCATTCTATCAGAGCCTCTTGGAGATTTGGGGCCTCACCTTTCCCTGGAAGGCCATTAGAGATCGAAAGCTCCCCTAAAGGTCGCTTTTTTTGCTTGATCAGCTGCTCTTGGGAGGATCCTCATCTTTGACAATCTTAGCAGGAGGAGGCAGATTGTGGTGAACTGGTTTGTATGTGTAAGAGGGCAGAGGAGTCTGTGAACCATCTTTTGCATTGCCCAGTGGCGAGGGATGTGTGGGCTATGTTTATGGTGATGTTTGGTATGCATTGGGTGTCTCTCGATTCTACGGTGGACACGATTGAGGCTTGGAAAGGGCGTGCAAGGGATAGTCGAGCTAGAGATGCTTGGAAGGCCACTACCCTTGTTTATGGTGGGGCTTGTGGCGAGAAAGAAATAGGAGATCCTTTGATGAAGAGGAGACTCCTATTTGGTCTCTCAAATACGTCATAATGAGTTCTTTATTCTTTTGGGTAAATGGACTGAATTGTAAATCAATGGGGGATTTTGTGGATTTTGTTGATAGTTTGAAATTGTAGTCAGTTGTTGTCGTCGTTTGTGTATTCTTTTGGGAACGCTCCTCTCTTGAGCTGCTTTAATAAAATCTTACTTATCAAAAAAAAGTCCAATAAACTTGTGCCATGTGTCACTAACTTTTTAAAAAAGCAGGAAAAGAAGAAGAAAAGAAATGATCCAACCGCAGAAACCACCCGTCTTAAGTATTCTTCTTCACTGCTTTTACATTTGAAAACCTTAATACACAAACACATGAATACAAAACACACCTCAAACTAAGAAGCCTTAACATCAAGTTATCTCCTGTTATCATCTTTTAGTTGGCAAACATTACATCCTCTCTCTCTCTGTGGATCAATTTTTTGAGGTTTCTCTGCAACTCTCTCTCTCTAAATGAGTTTCTTGGATGAGGTTTTTCTATAACTTTTAGATCCCCATGCGTTTGAAGATGGAGAAGGTCGTTTTACTCCGTTTAAACTCTCAAAAATGGATTTTGATCGAATCAAGGCACGTGAGCTACAGTCCAATCATGGGGGAACCAACAGCTGGCTGCAGTATTGGTGGATTTTAGCTTTAATGGTCGTGGCCTATCTTGCTCATTTCTCTTCCTCTGGTTGCCACCTCTATTTCCAACAACCGCTGCCACATGATTTATCCACCACCATCCTTCATCTCATCTTTCTTTTCCACTTCTCTCTCAATCATATCATCCTCATCTAAAGGACATGCAATGTCGTTATCTACAAAAGCAACTCTCTAAATTGGTGGGGTCTCCTTAAAGGCATGGGGTGACTTACAAGTTACAACAGTGGGTTTCAATTGGTGAAGATCACATTAATGGTTTGGGTGAATTTCATTGTTTTACCAAAGAAATGAAGTGAGGGCTTGTGGTCATGGTAATTAATATCTTTGCCGTTAGTTCCATCTAAATCCAAAATTGTTTAAAACCTCAGCAACTATGTTAATTGTCTCCATTAGATGAGGATTCTTCTTAAGAGTTTCAAGAAAGGGTACATCGTGTTGGAGCTAAAATCATTTCCACCATTATGGAGCTAGCTGATAATGAAACAACTGTAGGCAAATATGTTGTGATGATAAGATATAGTATAGATCTTAATCTAGCACCTAAAACTATTCACCATTGTGTGTTCACACGCTCAAGTGCTTCAAGGACTACTGGAATGATGTATGGTTGGGACAACTATGGTGGTTTGCTAGCAGCGCTGAACACGGTTTGGTTTGATCCGGGAGGCATGAAGCAGAACCAAATCAGTCCCAACGGTACCAAATATATTAGGACCAAACGGAACCATTGGAAGCAAACCGAACCATACCATAGAGAAACGGTTCAGTTTGGTTCGATTCTACACCTTTGGGCCTTTTATAATTCAGTCTAAATGACTAGAAAAAATAAAAAGAATAAAAAGAAACGTTGAAAAAACGTGATGAAAAGATTTCAAAGAGAGAATCTGGAAATGGGTAATTGGGTAAAGAACAAAGATACAAGTCAATGTAAAAAAATGAATTAAAAAAAAAAAAAGAAAGAAAGAGAAGAGGTGATGATTCTTGATAATAAGTTCACCGATTCAAAGAGACATGTGACCACTGAAGAATTTGTAAGAGATGAGTTAAAAGATGATAGTTTTGGAGTAGAGAGATGAGAATTGGAATATGAAAAACAAAGTTTATGAGGGAGAACAGAGCAACCATTGGAGGGAGAGAAAGAGAGATAGGGTAGCGTTAAGTGTTTTATATATATATATATATATATATATATATATAATATATCTATCATGATCTTGTGTAGTATGGTCAATACGCTCAACCAATCAAACTTGAATAAGTGTATTATATATAATATATATGTATTCGCAACGATTCAGTTTAAATCCGGTTAATAATGGCTCATTCTTTCACTATTCAACATTTTTTTCCCTTTTAATAAATGGTCAACATCTATATCACTGCCTTGGGGATTAAATGCAGCATAACAATGACAGATTTTCACAGGAAGGTAAGAGGTGGAATGTACCTGCACAGGTGTAAAGGCCAAACTTGAAGTCAGTCCTGAGGTAGCACCACTGCTTCCATAATTCTTTTCCTTGAACCTGGAAATAGTACAAAGCTTAAGAGATTAAAGTTGCTCCAATCCATAAGAAGTAAAAAAAAGCTTAAAAAATGAGGAATATTATTCAACTTCACATGGAGAGTTGAAGAAGAACAATTATAGATTGACTGGATGTTAAAAAAAAAGGAATAAAGAGGTGCAGAAAGAAACATACTTTTTAGCAACTTTGGCAGCAAGTTTGCTCTGACCAATGGATACACGCAATTTTCCGCTTCCAGCCTGACCAAGCATTCCATACCCTTCTCCCAATCCGTCACCTATTTTTAAAAAACAACACATAGTAAACAATAAGGATAGAGAAGAAATGGATTCCGCATTCTAAAGTGGCACTAAGTTAAGTTGCACGGACTCTTCAAAAGATGTGTAAATACCCATGTCGGACAAACCAATCGGACATAGGTATGGCATGTCTCCGACACATCTGATGGGATATGCACCACACAAGAATATCCATCAATTTCAAGTTTATTATGTAATTATAGGAAAACAATCTTACACATTCATTTTCTTACATTATTGTTTCAAAACAAGTTTAGTCCCTAAAAATAAACGAAAATTAAATAATATTAACATTTAGCTATGTCCCCGTGTTTTTAGGTTTGAGAATTTGATAAATCTGATGGTTAAAGACATATGCACAATGGCACACCTTCCCGAGCCTATGAATGTAGGCTTCAATACAAAAAATGTCAGAAACAGCACCTAGCAACATGCAGTTAGAAACATGTCAAAGGTACAAACATGTAAAAAGTAGATGCACCTAGCGACATGCAGTAAGAAACATGTCAAAGGTTTACATGTAAAAAGTAGATGCACCCAGCGACATGCAGTAAGAAACACATAAAAGGTTGATGCAAGTCTGCAACTAATCAAATTAATAGTTACAACTACTCATAATTCTAGATGATCTAAACTCCATAAAATTTACCTAAAGAACTCTCTTCAGGAACTCCAAATTGCATCCGGTTTGCCAGCTTCCTCATGTCCGTTATTGCATATCTAGAATATAAAAGATTAGTTGACACACATAAACTAATAACAACAATTATGAGAGAGAGAGAGTTTCCTGCATAAGTCAAGTAGAGAAACAGCACTACCTTTCCTTCATCTTTCTCAGCCGACGCCCACCTCTCTTCTTCTTGGGCTCAGAATCAGGAACAGGAAGAGGTTTGGGTTGCTTCGCAGGGGGTGGCTCTTGCCACTTCTCAATTTTCTTACGGATCTCTTCCCGGAAGAATCTTCCAGTCTTCCCAGTTGGATCACCTCTTGTGGAATCTACACGTGCAGCAAGTGTTGACTTTGCAGCCAGTAGTCGGCATGCACGCATCCGCAGAGAAGGGGGTGTGCTCTGAAATAATTCTGTTTGCTCAATATAACCTACATGAAATTGTGATGTTGCAGTGGAAAACCCTGCCAGGTTCTTTCTCTTGGCACCAAGAAGCTGAACATTGCAAGCAGGCATCTTAGCTAATGATGTTAGACCACCAGCAGTACCCATAAGTTTTGCCGCAACAGCGCTCCCAACTATGGCAGAAAGATTGGGGGCAATATACCCCATTCTACTTTCCACAAAATCAAGGACCTTCTTTTTTGCTGAATCAAGAGCAAGAGCCCGGTCACATGCATCAACTGTCTTCTGGAGGACTTCCTCTGGAAGTGGCTTGCCACTAGTGGTTGACGCTGTAACTGAAACAACCATAATGATAGCAGAGGGTAAAAGCCCTTCCAGATCAACAAGGGTTAAATCCATTTCATTCCCAATCTTCTTAACTACTCGGGCATAATCAATTGGATGATGAACAAGTGATTCAAGCTCCGGAAATTTCAAACGGTATTTGTCACGGATAAAATTGTGGATAATAACAGTTTCATTCTCGATGTCAACTGACAATGCATTACAATCTACTATCAGCTGGTATTCAGGATCATCTTCCAAAACTATTCCTTGATTCGACATATCAGACCCCTTTTCAAGTGCATATTCAACTTTCTGCAACACACCATATTACCATTTTTCCAAATCAGGATTCACATGAAAGGTAATTGAGCAAAGCATTGAAAATTGCCTAGATACAAGCCTGGCACAATAATCATCATGCCTATTACACAAGCTTAAAGAATGCAAAAGAGAAGAAAAAGGAAAAGGCAAATTGAATCCTAGGTATTAGAGATATGCAAAACAAACACATTATATATGCCTATCCTCTGCAATTAAATACGAAATTTTTGGTCGAATAAAATCTACAAAACAAGGAAAAATATAAGAAATTGAAGCTCAGTTCTGAAAGCAGGAGTACCAAGCTAGACAACACAGTTCACATATCAATTGGCTATTTCGACTTTTCATATTAGTCCACATCTAGAAATAGGGTTTACCAAGCAAAACAAAATGCAATAAAAAGAAAAACCAACCTGCATAATATCAATGTAGCGCTGTGTTTTCTGCAATTTCGAAACACTATCAAGATCATCATAATTAAGAGCTTCTATGTCCGCGAGTTCCCCATCAATATCTTCTTCCATGTTCTCTGTATCCACATTATCCTCATTCTGAAAGAAAGAAAACTTATCACAACAATAACATTGAACCAGAAAAGTAAACACCTTCATATACATAAAAATACATTCTATCACTCACAGGGCACTAAAAATAATAATAAATAAATAATTTAAGCAACAAAGTAAATGAGAGAACAAAAAAGAAAATGCACTCACAAGAGTATCAGCTTCATTATCGGATAATTCGTCAAGGTCTGCCAGGAAAGAATCAGCAAGAGTTGCCTGGAACAAACATAGCATAATTTGTCAATATGAATACAGTTATATGAATGTGATACTCATTAGACCACAGTTGTGAGTGCAAACCATCTTCTTAGCTTCAAGATTGCTCTGCCCACAAATCTTCAAGCTTGTTCTGCTCACAAAACAAAATAATCAGATATTCAGAAAAGCATAAGTTAACATTAAAACTGAAATTGTTAATTAAAACTCCATTACAATTACTGATAAGCACCCGAAAAATCAAAAAATATAATAAAACAAAAGATCAAACCTAATTTAGAAGTGAATGCAAAAACTAAGGGTTTTGCCAAAGCCCTATTTCATATTTGGTTGCTGAAAAAGAATTGCAAAATATGATACAGAGACTCTAGGGCATAAATCTAATCGAGGAGTGCTCTGAGAAAGATAAATACCTTTATATAAATATATATGTGTGTGTGTGTACGACGAACTATTGGAACAATCTCGGAGGGGAGAGAGAGAGAGAGAGAGAGAGAGAGCTGTTGTATCACAATTGAGGAGCCCTGGGAAGAATCTCGGAGGAGAGAGAAGGGTTGCGATACTCATTAAAAAAAGAAGAAGTAACAATCGACTTTGGATGGGCTGGAACAAAGGCTCGAAAGGATAGAACCTACATAAGGATCAGATGATTGGACTCCGTTATCAAGATTCACCTCAACGATAACTACACTTCACTGCTGTTTTACCTGATATTGATGCTTATGCGTATGTTGCTACTTAACTTCTACCAACACAATAAATCAATGGGAAATCCAAGGGAAACTCATCATGTACTTTTTCTTTTTTTTTTTTACTTAATTTCTCAAATCATATGAATATTCAATAATATCAAATATATTTTATCAACATCTGCCCATTGAATATATATATATATTTTATTTGTTTCCAAAGTTAAAGCAAACACAAATCAATAACCATAACATCATGTTAGTAGTAGTAGTGGTGGCGGCCAGTGTGAGAGGGTGATAAAAACCTTCTCCTTTTTGAAAGAAAAAATACAATTAAAGTAGATGGGATGCAGTAGGTAGGCCACATCCACACGGACAAAAATCGTCTCCAATTTGAGCGCGGCCATTTTGTCTCCGTTGCGCTAAAAACGGCAACGTTTTGGAGAGGGTTAAAAATTTCAATAAATCCTTTATGGTAAATACCATAGGTGAGGCATGGAAAGTATTTGTATATTGGTACAATGTATTCTTGAAAAGGGCAATACGTATCTCCTTTTGAGGCATTCCAATTTGAAATTCAAAACAAAAATCCTCAAAATCCCCTCCCTTTCTAAAATCTCCTGAATTTCAACTCATATATATTCTTGTTAGGGTTCCATCTTCAACTTGTATGAGGAACGAGGAAAAGCTGAGAGAGTGTCTGCCTCCTTAGATTATCAAAAAAATTCTCCATCGATTTCTTCAGAAACAAGGAACGAATAGATTACTCTCAGCCATTCGAGCTTCTTCATGAGCTTCCCAACGACGAAAGTGGTGAAACTCAGGCCACTTGTCTCAAGGGTTCTTAGAAGACCCATTTGAGACAAAACTACTATACATTATCATCGACAGACCTTAAAGTTATCGATGCATGTGTTTGATTAGGGATGTTAAGCTCAATTGTGTTCTACTGAAGCTCAACAGTTTGATTGGTTTCTGTACAAAAGCTCAATACGACCAGGTAAGAAATTTGCTCCTACCTCTCTATTTAACTATTTGTTGTCAAGAACTGCAATGAAATTCGCTTTGTACTTTCTATCTCTCTCTCTCTGATTTTACAGATCTGAGTTTGAGGACCTAATGCTTGAAAATTTTACTGATTCTACTCTTTTTTATTGAATTTGAAATTGATTCTTGCCTTTTTTGTTGATTTGGTTCTTGATACTTGAAATTATCAATATATTAGGTTTTAATCTGGATTATTTTATGATATTTTTGTTTTGTGTATAATTTGTTGCGTATTAGGTTTTAATCTTGTGTGTTCATTGTTATTCGATTCCCTAAATGACACCAAATTCTATAGTAATTATGTGAACTAAAATTTAATTTTTAAATTATGGAAGCAATTAATGTTTCTTATTCTATTACTCTATTTTCAGATTTCATCTGGTGTCAGAGTCCAATTTATTCTCCAAGTGTAGACTAATGGAGTTTGCTAAATAGAAGATAGTGGATTTTAAGGCATGGACCAAAATGAAAACTTGTGTTATAGCCAGTTGAAAATTGTTTGATCACAAAAAAATGTTTATCATTGGGATTTTAAGGCATAGACCAAAATAAAAACTTGTGCTCTTATTTGCTTGGAGCAGTGATACGCTCTTTGCTTCAGAGAGATTGAACAGGTCCCTGTGCTTTGTTCGGTCGCACTGCTTTGTTTCTTTTGATTTTTCTGAATCGGAGAGTAAATGATTTCCATTTGCTTGTAATAATTTGTTGTAGAGGGAAGGATTCAGTTTTTGAATACAATTGATAGATCTGGATTGAGTTCTAAAGTACACTAATATATATGCTTGTAGGTGGATCTCCTTGGCCTAGCTGGACATCTGGAAGAAGCATGTGAAATACTTACCACCTGATTTTATAATTTGGGGTGCTTTACTTCAAAAACATGTTGTAGTAACACTTCAACATGGTTGTAATGAACACAGGTTGTCCCATCTTCTTTTCACTATGTGTATGGTGATTCTATTAAACTGTAATCATGTTTTTCTTGTCCAATTTGATACATTCAGTTTTGTGCATTTGTTGGTTTGATAAACATTTCTACCTATGTATTATGGGAAACATGCACCTAGCTTTATGGGGAGCTAAAGTAGGACATAGCTAGATAACTACTAATGACATTTCTAATACATGGGAAAGGTAGTATTTTTATACTTCTTTTAAAGTTTATATTTGTATTTAACACCATCTAAAAGACTAAAATATTTCTTTCAATCTTTTCATTCTTCAACAGTATGGTCCCTAGAGCAGACATGAATGAAGTTTATGTTGAGGTTGTAAGGCCCGGTGGATGGAATGGTAAGAAGTGTCCCATAATCACATATTTTGTCAATAAACATACAATTTGTGGCATGAATTCATATCACAATTATATGAGCCAAAAACTAGGATAACATTGCATTGAAATTGAGGTTCAGTTTGCCTTTACCAATACTTGCATATCCTATTTACTGGGAGCCTGTTAGTCTTAGTTAATGAAATCAATTTGTTTATTTGTGAAATGAAGCCTTGTGGTTCTTATAGTTTTTTTTCTTTTGGTTTCTAATTTAACTCACAGTAGAGTTGAAGGCCGGCCTCAAAAGACAGGCTCTCATTTTCACCCCAAACAGCGATTTGTTTGTCCCAAGTGAAAGGAAAGATGTAATCACTTCTATTGTGTGTTTGGAGCGCAATGGTTATGCTGCTTGTATGCTTATCCTCTGTGATGGATCCAATCCAAATGCTTAAATTCTATGGCATACCCTACTAGGTCAATGCAGTTTTTTCATCCTCTTCTTTCATTGTTGTCATTAGTTTCCATCTTAAATTCGCGTCAATGCAGATTTTTGTCACGTGGCTGGATCTAGTGACTTCCTTCGTATCGTGGAGACTGGAGAGGTATGGAATTAAATTTATCTAGATTTTGTCTTTGATTTCATATCATGATACTATCACGTTAAATGGAAATGCTATGCGTGAAATCTGCTTTTTATCTTCCACAAACCCATGCTTCAGCTGCAACAAAGAACTCATTAGTCCTTAAAAGGGAAAATAGGATTTTTTTTTTATCTATTAGAGCTTAGTGAATTTATCTAGATTTTGTCTTTGATTTCATATCATAATACTATCACGTTAAACGGAAATGCTATGCGTGAAATCTGCTATTTATCTTCCACAAACTCATGCTTCAGCTGCAACAAAGAACTCATTAGTCCTTAAAAGGGAAAATAGTTATTTTTTTTTTATCTATTAGAGCTTAGTGACTCAGATTAATGTTTTTGCCATATGAATTATATTTCATTTGTAAAACAGGTAATATATTGCTTGGTTTTTTCTTTTTAATTATAATATGACTTATTTTCTTTCAATAAAATGATTGATGAAATATTTTTGACAGATTTTCGTTCCATTTTTAGGTTGAGTGTAGAGAGAGGTGATACTTGGAAGACGACTAAGTAGAATTTTTTGTTTTATCTAATTTATTATGATTAGATTTGTATCACAAGGACCTGAAACCTTCAACAATCAATATTTACGTATTTTTTGGATGATTGTATTGTAATTAACATTTTTTTACTTTAGTTTATCTCATTACAATATTTTGATTTTAAATCCACACAATGTTGCTCATTAGTCTTCAATAGTTTGTACACATTTGCTTGATCTAGAGAGGCCAAACTTTTCAAGTGGCCATCAAAAAAGGGTGATAGGAAGAGATGGTGGCCTTACTGCCTGTGGTTTTTGGTGGGTAGTGAAAGGACATAGTCGATACAGAGATAAGGGAGCTAACTTTAATACCCGTTGCCTTGAGTCCAGCCAATATACAAACATCCCGGATGGTCGGGGAAATCATACCACAAGGTAAGTGGAGGGAGTTCGTCGTAATCGACCAGAATAAGGTAGTAGAACAAATAAGATACTTGTCCTAGATCATGGGCACAGTGCTAAGCTGGATGGCATCGTAAATACTGCAAGCTTTCCAGAGTTTCCCTTTTTCAACAGAAACACGGTCTGGCCAGGCATTCCAGTCTGAATTAATCGAATGCTAGTTTCAGAGTTGGTATTGAGTCACTAGGGGTTCGTTTATTGTCATTAAGCTCTGAAGCAAAAGATGTTTTTCGGCCAAAGGATAAAAAGACGAGATGTTGGAGGGCATTTCTGCTACAAAGGCAGGGCCTAGCCCTCTGGAGCCATTGGGGAGGTCCACAAGAACGTCTAGATGGAGTTGACTGAGGGCGGCAGCATTGACAATCGCCTCAACTTGCTTGGCATTCAATGTAGGATCGTCATTAAGAAGTGTTAGGTCAGTGGATTTGGAGGCCATGGAATCAGAGAGGAATCAAAGTAAGTTAGGGTTTGTGGCTGGAACGAGGCAGCAACTTTTGTGAAGAAAAAAGGGGAATAACCAGAGTTTAAATAAGGAAGGGCTCAAGACTTAAGAGCGTATTGAAATATAGACGTTAATAGTTAAACTAATTTTAATTTTTTGGCATAAATCATAGTATATGATTGATATAGTGAATTTCTATTTTATTTTATATGTAAAGAAAAGGAAAAAAATGCAAAGAATCATTTAGGCTGGTATGATACATCATGAAATCCCAAGTTAAAAACTAGAATTCACATATGGTGAGTAATAATACTATTCTTACCCTCGCATGGGAACCTTCTCCCTGCCTACTTTCTGTGAAATCCTAAGAACTCTGCCTCTCACTTTATTATTAGCAAATGCATATGGTGTGTAAATTCTAAGCAAACCTAGGAAAAAATATCAAAGAAGTATCTGAAGTAGAGCACCACCTAAAGCAGAAATCTTGAAACAAGCTCCTTATTCAAAATATTTGGAAGTTCTATTATCTTTTGGGTTATAAAGGAATGGTATTCTATTTAATTGACATGTCATATTTTTCTAAAAATTCTTGAAACAAGCTCCTTTTTCTTGTGTTGCCAGATTTTTAACTTTTTGGATTATGTTTGATTCAATTGGAAGCCCAAGCACTTCATGGAAGCCAAAACATCAATTTTGCTCATACTGGTTTCTTAAATTTTGTCTTAGCTTTTGTTATTACTGCAGCTGAAGAATTTCAGGTTTATAACATACATTGAAAAAAATTCTTGCTCCTTAAATTCAACTTAATCACTCATTGATATTTCTTTTCATTTTTGAAGTTAGGCATGCACAGCTTATAGAATAAAGAAGTGTTATGGCCTATTCTTGATAGTTTTCAGTTCTTCATTTTAGCACAGTTGACTGATCCAATGCTAGCAACTAAGGGTTCATATAAAATTTCAAGGTGGAGGTCTTTCTTGCCCCTTACATTTGTTCCAATAGTGTCAAATTTGGAGTAGCCTATTGTTTCTGATAAGTTGTTGAGTGTTGGAGTTGACACACTTCAGAGGTTCTGCTTCTACGCTTTTACAGGCAGTGTGATTGGAATGGTAACTGGAAATTTATGGCTTGAAGGGAGGAGGCATTGCGTATACAAATGTAGGAAGTAAGTGCACAGTTCACACTTGCAAATCTGAATCCGTTGGTTAAAATCTTCTTCCAAATGAATATTGTTTTTAGCTTATACTAACAGTTTCAATTCACTAACAAACAATGATCAAATCTGCAAATCAGATCAACATAAACTGATAGTAAACTGATTATAACTATGCAAGACAAAGTAAACAAATGAAGAAGTATAAACAGATGAGCAAAAATTGGATGAAACTAATTCATTATCGACTCATTAACCAATAATCAATAAAAAAAAAATATGCCGAATTACAGGGGAAAAAATTGTTTTGCACAGTCAAGGGAAAAAATTAAGAAGAAAAAAATAGAGAAAAATTAACTACTAATATTTTTGAAAATAGATTGACGCAATAACTCAAAATACAAACAAGAAAGGTTAGTTCCAATTAATTCATGACTACAAAGAAAACGAAACCAAACATCAATATAGAAAATAAATTCCGAGAAATAAAATAGAAATTATAAAGTCTTTGATTCTAAACCACAAAGCCCTAAAAGTTGAAGCACCAATATATAACCATTACCTGGTAATGCAGTGAATGCTCGAGTATAGAAAGGACTCTTAAGCGCTGGAGCGTATCTAACCTAAGACGATCCGCAGATAAATCAACAGTGTGGTCCTTGCGAAATATAAACAGACAAATATATAAATAAAGAGTTTCGAGATAACAAAGGGAGAGGAGAAGATCAAAGGTGCCCTTACCAAGATTTAGCGAGAGAACAGAAGACTAGATTTAGCGAGAGGAGAAGATCATGCAAGAACTGAGAGCAGGTTTTCTGAAGCTGTGCTAGGTCGTTTTTTTTTTTCTTCTCTTTTTCTGTTTTTTTTTTTCTCTTTTTCTTTTAAACCTGTTTTAAGTTTGTTTTGGCCTTTTTGCTAACGTTTGAGTGTTACAATAATATTAACAGTGTAATTTCAAAAATATGAACAGTATAATTTCAAAAACAAAACACCAACCCAAACAGACCCGTAATAGAAGTATGGAGGGCCACCATGCATCCTATCAGTTTAACCCTACTTGATTCAGACTAATACAACGTACACCATTCCTCCATTGTCAAGACGTGGATGTGGTGTATCTGCTGCATCCCATCTACTTTAATTTAGGCATCGTTTGGATTGAAGGATTTGGAGGGATAAGGAGAGAAAAGAAAGGAGAGGATAGTGTGTTTTGTGTTTGGGTACTTTAAATGAAGAGAAAGGAGAGGATTGGGAGGGATAGTTATCCTTCCTAATCCCTTATATTCTATCCTCCCAAAAATGAGAAGGTTGGGAGGAAAATGATAGGGACCTAAGTAGTACTTTCATAATTCCAAAACTGTCATCAACAATTAGAAAGAGAAAATTGTTGTTCCACACATGTCTCATTAAACATAAAAGGGTATGATAGTAATTTGATTACTATCCTTTCTTTTCTTTTCTCTTTAGGGATGGTAACGGGGCGGGTATGGGATGGATATGCCAAAACCCTATCCCGCCCCATCAAGAAAATACTAAATTCATCTCCCGTTAAGAACTCTAACGGGTTTGTGGTAAGCATACCACCATCGTTTCATTTAGAGAAAGAAATGAATAACAAAATTCTTAAAATTCTTTGTTTTATTTGCTTTGAATTCGATATTTGGACTATATGTACTTAAACAATGATACAACACTCCTACAGTCAAAACTCCAATATATAAGACTAAAGAAAATGACACAAACATACATACATATATAGATGGAGATAGAAACGATTTTGGTCTTCAAGAATTTTGTTTATTATAGATCTATTATGTACACAATATAGAGAGAGTTCTCTTTCAGCCATAAGATAAGGAGAGGAATAGAGTATAACAAGGTAACCCTAGTGGCTGTCATATATCTAGTATATTATATTTATATAAGTAATATAATAATAAAAGAAATGACACACTTCATATAATTATGTCACTATATATATATATATATGTATGATATAATCGGGGCGGGGCGGGGTGGGTACTAGACGGGTTTTCTTAAAAAAATATACCCGCTCCTACTCCTATTAGAAGCGGACCAAATCCCTTCCATTAAGGGCGGAGCGGGGCGAAAACCCATCGGGGCGGAGGAAATTGCCACCCCTACTTTAATTGTATTCTTCCTTTCAAAAAGGGGAAGGTTTGTATCACCCTCTCACACTCGCCGCCACTACTACTACTACTAATAGCATGATGTTATGGTTATTGATTTGTATTTGCTTTAATTTTGGAAACAAATAATATATATATATTCAATGGGCAGATGTTGATAAAATATATATATATATATATATATATATATATATATATATTGATATTATTGAATATTCATATGACTTGAGAAATTAAGTAAAAAAAAAAAAAAAAGTACATGGTGGGTTTCCCTTAGATCTCCCATTGATTTATTGTGTTGGTAGTTGCATCAGTTGTTGTCCAAGCAAGTTAAGTAGCATAAACATCAGCATCAGTCATCAGGTAAAACAGTAAAGTGTAGTTGTCGTTAAGGTGAATCTTGATAACGGAGCCCAATCATCTAATCCTTATGTAGGTTTCTATCCTTTCTTAATTTAGTAGTACCTATAAGAATGTAGGAGTGAGATTCAATTTTCAATTTCATGTCGTAGCAATTGTTATTCTGGTCATCAACAACCTCAATATCTATTAATTTTCCTTCCATCAACAAACCCACTTAATCTCGAGCTCCCAATTTTGGAACAATGAATATATTTAAATCCTCTTTTGGCAAGAGTATTCTTCCTCTATGATCTAGATCAGATTGTCTAAACTCCTTCCTACCTGGCCACGGATTGTATCCATATCCACTCCCACTCACACTCTTTTCACTACTACTCGATCATATATATATAGAGAGAGAATTGTATTTAATTGAATTCATCTTGTGAGCAATACATAAAGTCCTATTTATAGGCATATAATCTTGGAGGCTAAATAAACTTAAGAGTAACCTGGTGATTTAGAATAAAACCAAAATAATAACTAAGGAACATAATATTAAATATATTATCTAACACTACCCTACCTATTTCTTTATTTTATTCATAAATACTACATATATGCAGCATGCATGCATGTGTGGATCATGGTTATTATTACTTTTTAATTAATTCTTATATATAATCTAATCTAATATATTTACACACTTACCTACACTAATGTTATTCATCTCATCTGCATGCAAGCCATGAATTGAATTGAATTAATTCTAGAAGACAATATGGTTCAAATTTGTGCTAGCCCAATTTTGAGCCTTTGTTCCAACCCATCCGCAACCCTTCTCTCTCCTCCGAGATTCTTCAGAGGGCTCCTCAATTATGAAATAGGGCTTTGGCAAAACCCTTAGTTTTTGCATTCACTTCTAAACTAGGTTTGATCTTTTGTTTTATTATATTTTTTGATTTTTGGGTGCTTATCAGTAATTGTAATGGAGTTTTAATTAACAATTTCAATTTTAATGTTAACTTATGTTTTTCTGTATATCTGATTATTTTGTTTTGTGAGCAAAACAAGTTCTAGCAATACTTATGGATCGACACGACACGGGAACACGAATTGTCATCCCTACTAATACATGATTGAAAGTTGTTGGATATTCAAAATTCCATTGTAATATTGTTTCTGAGACAATTTTCATTCTTTATCTGAACCAATTTTTTTGAAAGTTTTTTCTCATCAAAATTTCTGTCATAAACTTTATTGTGCTTTGAACTGATGCAGTGTTTCATATAAGAATTTCACCGCCTAATATCACAGAATAAAGACTAGTTGATCTACACAGGTAGCTTGTTAATATCGGCAGAATTGGATTCCCTTTATTCCCTTCTTTGAAAAGATTATTCCATGATATTATATTTCTTTTAACCTGGAGATAAAGAAGATAAAATGAAAAATTACGTACAGAGAATTATCTGTACAAGGATATGTGATTATGACTGAACTTACCTTTTTTTTTTTTTTTTTGGGTTAAATTCATAAAACCCCTCTTATCAAAAATTCTCATAAAACTCTCCTATACTAAAAAAATCAATCAATTTGTCCCCTTCCGTTAGTTTTCTGTTGAAATTAACGGAAAAGCCGCACGTGCATCTCACGTGAGCTGTTAAGTAGTGTGTAAATGACTAAATTACCCTTGACATATATGTTGAACTTAAAAGGACTAAAATATCCTCATATTAAGGGGGTTTTATGATAATTTTTTATAGTAGAGGGGGATTTTATGAGAATTTTTTATAGTAGAGGGGGGTTTTATGATTTTAACCCAATCAAGAAACCCCCCTCTACTTTCTAATTTTTTCAAATTGCTCCTTCGTAAAGGGTACATCCGTCAGTTACAAATAACTTTTTTTTATGAATTTATTTTATTAAATAAAAGAAGGATATTTTGGTATTTTCGTTATCAAATTGACGGAGCCGTTTAATTTTGTTCTTATATGAGAGAAATTGATAGTAGATGGGAGTTTTTGAAAATTCAGGAGGTTTTATGAAAATTTTTGATAATTGAGGAGGGTTTTATAAATTTAACCCCCTTTTTTTTTTTTTGTAAGTAACTGAAGTTTCTTATTTCAATGATATTAGGCCTTCTTTGAGGAGCATCCTCAGCTTGCAAAGAATGACTTCCATATAACTGGAGAATCATATGCTGGACACTACATTCCTGCTTTTGCTGCTCGAGTCCATCAAGGAAACAAAGCTAAAGAAGACTTGTTTGTAGTTTGTATATAGATTTTAGCTTGTACTTTTGAATTTAGTTCAGATTTTTAATTATGACTTTTAATATTTATGTTGGATATTAACATTGTAATGTTCAAATTTTTATAAGGATATTTGTTCAATTTTTGTGCTTAAAGTTTCGTTGTATGATTATTTTTTGTGAGCCTGTAATTCTAAAATTTTGTAAAGACAGCTCTACCTCTATTTTGTGTCAATTTCTTCCTCATTTTAGAGTAACAACAAATTGTAAGTTGCAAATCCCAATTACAATTCTACTCAATTTTATAAACGATTTCAATTTGTGCATTACTAGAAACTCTATTACAAAAACAAGGGCCATTACCTTTTAAAATATAACTTAGCTTCGGCTCTAATTTTAGAAAAAAAAAGAACATATAAGAAATATTTGAGTACTAATTATTAACATTAAGAGGGAAATGAAGGAACGGAAGCTACCATAATAGAAGAAAAAATATGTGATATTGATTTGAGGATATAGGAAAAGGGTTAATTTTTTTAAAATAAATCACATATTGATAAGTGAGATTCAAAGAAATAAAATTCAAATGAAATTTAAAATTTGCTTTTAAAAAATACATCATCTTTTAGTATGAAGAAAAAAAATTTGTGTACAATTTTTTAAAAGTCATTACAATGATGATTAATAATCTAAAAATTAATTATATAAAAGATAAAAGTAAATTTTAAAACAAAAATAAAAACAGTTATTACCAAAACATGTTTTCTATTTTTGTTACCAATTTTTTTGTAACATTTGGAGTTACCAAATATGTTTTCAATGTTTTACCAAATATGTTTTCAATGTTTTACCAAATGTGTTTTTCATGTTTTTGTTTTTGAATTTCATACAACAAATTTTACGTTACCAAACATACTTCCAATCACTATTGAACACACAACACAACAAAAATATTATTTCAATTTTTAATGAAAACAGAAACACAAAACGTTTTTAGTTTCCAAATGGGTCCTAAGTAAATCGAATATGCAACAACTATAAAAATGTGTAATGTTTGCATTCTCAAATTAATGTTATTAGTATATTGCATTTCGATGTAATTAAAGGTGCAAAGAAAATCATTAGACAAAATAAAAAATCGTTAGTTTACGGTTCGGTTCTGGTTTAGAGTTCATTAGGATTGAATCAAACTGAACAGAATCGATTACTCTCTCTCTCTCTCTCTCTCTCTCTCTCTCTATATATATATATATATATATATATATATATATAAACATGATGTTTGAATTTTTCTTCAAAAAAAAAAATCACAATCTCACAGTAAAAAATGATTAAAAAATCAATGTTATGATTCAAAATATTTATGTCTATCTATGCTCTAAAATAACTCACTATCGTCGATCTAACGGTCATGATTCATAATATACACATTCACCTACCCTCACATTCCTAAAATGATTCAGTCCAACAAATTTTTTTTAATAATAATGTCGTAGGCACGGGCAATTCGCTAGTACTATTATAAAAGTGTAAGCATTTTTTATTAATTCTATACATTTTTCACTTTTTCTAAATAAAAAAATATTTTTTATTAAATTAAATTAAAATTGTATTAAAAGTTTATCTATATATATACACACACTGTCACAAAAGTGTAAGCATTTTTTATTATTTCTATACATTTTTTTAATAAAAAAATATAATTTTTTCTTTCATTAAATTAAATTAAAATTGTATTAAAAGTGTTTCTATCATTTTAATTAAATTACAGTGGTAGACCCAATCGTAATTTTTTCCCCCGTTTTTTATTTTATTCTCAAGATTCTTCAACATTTTTTTTGCCAATGTTTGATTTGATTCTTTAAATTCTTCAAAGTTTTTCTTTTCTTTGTATAAAACATTCAATACATTTAACTTCACCGAACCGTAAAATAAGAAAAGAAACGTCTTTTTGCCAGTTTTGGCTCAGTCCCAACAGTTGCCAAAGGTCAATCCCCACGTACGGGGCATTAATACCAAATACAGTGATGTAAATAACTTAGAGTGAAAAATTTTGTATCAGAATCCTATGTTTAAGGTTTGAATTTGCTTTTTTCGATTTTTTAAATTCAAAAGTCGTTTTGAAGAGTGTTTGAATTGATAAGGTTAAAGAGTTTCGGAATTCAAAAAGAGCATTTAAAGAAAGTTCGTGGGTACCAACTTCCTCATTTAGCTTCTGTTTCTCTTTTTCTTCTGTGTAGAAGTAGAAAAAAAAATTCTGCCAAACAAGACCTAAATCTTTGGATAGCTATATACTTAAATTAGATTTAGATTAATATAGAGTTATTAGCTTAGATTAATTTAGGTTCTGTTTGGTAACACTTTCGATTCTAGATTTCAGCTTTTATTTTTATTTTTTTGGAATCACAGCAGAAATCGCATTTGGTAACGCAATTTTTATTTCTAAAAAAATGAAAGTGATGTCAAAATTTTGACAATCCTTAGGCATAATTTGAAAGTCTCATAAAGAAGCTTTCAGTTTCAGATTTCATTTTTCAGTTTTATCATTTCTGATTTTTTTTTATAAAATACAATAAATAAATAATGTGTCATTTTGAAATTATCACACTTTCTGTTTTTACCCAAAAATAAATCTCAACTTTGAAAAAAACTTTTGCTCCTTTTATTATAAGGAGGTTGTATTCAATTAGGATTTTAAATGATTTTGAAGACATTTTTTAATTGACATACTTTCATGAATTTCTACGGATTTAAGTAGAATTCAACGATTTCTATAGACTTGTCTTAGAGACTTTGATAGATTTTTATAGACTTGTAATGATTTCTTCAATATATTTTATTTATTTGTATTCTTGAATTATATTTTTTTCATACAAGTAAACCAATGGTTCAAGGGGTAGGTATAATGCAAAATGAATAAGCTATTATTTATGTTTCTGCTATTTGGAATTATTCAATAAAATTATTAAGAACTTATACAAAGTTACATATATCCCTCATCATAAAAATGCGAAAAATAATTAAGCAATATATGTCAAAATGAAAGTTGAACGTATGATTTGAATTGAGCTGAATCATATTCATTCTTTTGTTATTTTATTCATATTATATGTTAAGCTAATAACAAAAAAGTTATACCATTGGTAAATGGAATATTTTCATACTTTCTAATTTTTGACTCATTGTATTAGATATATAGACATGTTTTTTTTATAAAAAAGAAAAAAAAATATTATACTACTACGGCATGCACCATAATTTTCAATAAAAACAAAAGTTATAACAAACGCAAAATAACTAGCATTCACAAAAGTATAGTGACAAGTTTATAACTAATTTGAAAGCAAAATTTAAATAAAAATATTTAACATTCATTACTCAATATCCTTAGTTCTCATTGTTATCATTGTACCCGACATCTCTCCACATATTCAAAACTATACTAACTCTCCATTCATTAGCATTATCTCGTTGTTGTTCTTGTGTTTGAAAAAATTATTTTCAAAAAATTATAAAAGATATCTCTCTACAAATAATTTTTTTTGTAACTGAATTTTTAGAAAACAATTTTCATAAAACTTACAACAAAATAATTTTTTTTATAGCTTTCTGGTTTTCATTTATCTGAAACATAAAACTGTTTTTAAAAAATTAAATCAAACATATTCTAAATATCTACTTTTGATGCCCTATAAAATATTTTTCATATGAAATTCTTTATAAAAAATCATCTTCCATTTTATTTTGTATATTTAAAAGGTATATAGACATTTGTTTTATTGCATGTATGACTTGTTAAATGAGTATAAATATGTGCAAATGTATATAAACATTGTAACATGTTAAATGAGTATCTATATGAGAGTAAATCCGTACAACTTTTGAATAAATTGTTTTCATATTAAAAATAGTGTGGACTGTGGGTATGGAAAGTACATGCCCTCAGTGGACCATTATTTTCAACGACAATGTAACATCACCCTCAAAAAGCCTATTTTGTGTGTGTGTGTATATATATATTATTTTAAGAATTGATATATTTGTTTATAGATCAAAAGATCCACTGCACCATCTAAAATTCAATTCTTAGTTTTGGTGTTGAGGTACGAATTGGACTATGCACCGAACTGGATTTTGACATTGATTATCTTTGATATATTGATTGTTTTGTTTGTGCAATTTGGTTGGTTTTGTTTGTACTATAATTTTTTTAAAATCCAAATTGAATAGAAAAAGAGAGAATATGAGAAGAGTGAGAGAAAAACCAAGAAAGAAAAAAGGAGTGTACCTTGAGATGAAGAAATGTTGTTCGTATTCTGTAGAAAAAAAAAATCCACCAAAATATGTAGGGGAAATGTTGAATTTGTTATGGATTTCGGTATTTATAACTTTCACCCTCAAATCCACCAAAATCCACCACTTAATGAAATCCTTCAAAATTTATGACTTTTTGAATACACCTAAACTTTTATAGATTTTTTTAAAATCCTAATTGAATACCGCCGAATTTGTATAGACTCTATAAAAGGAATACAACCAAAATTTTAAAATCTTTTAAAATTCTAATTGAATATAACCATCCTAAGAGTTCTATTTTTTTTTTCAATGTAACTTCAATTTTATTTAATTTGTAATGCTTGTGACAACAGTATGTGCACAAAGCAATTGTTGTGTTGCTCATTACTCATCATTTTTTATTTTTTTATGTGTTTTTGATGTATATATCTATAAATATACCTATTTAATAGACCATGCTTTTAGATTATATAAATTGGTGAACAAATCTATTATTGGAATAAAAATTTGTTTGAGTCTATTATTTTTTGCAATTGTTGTGTTGCGTGTTTATGTTCTCTTATTTCTTCTTAATGCATAATTTTTTTTAAAAAATAGAACAAGAAGAAAAATCTTTTTTAACTATTTAACTCTTTTAACGAGTATAAAACAAATGCACACATTAAGGAAAAGTGTTACATTATATAAAATTTGCAAATAGAAATGATAATATATTTTGGTTAATTATAAAAAAAATAAAATTCTATCACTTTTCAGAGACATTACGTCTGTACGTGACATTTATCATTTCTCAAATAACTTTTAAGTTGAATTAATTTATATATCTTTGTTTTAGCACTGAGTAGATAATTTCTCTCACTATATCAGGCAGGACAAAGAATGAAGACCAAATATGAGGTGGTTTTCATTGATAAATTCTTACCGATCAAACCTTGATTTAAAAGAAAGAGCAACTATTAATTAATTAGAATAAGACTTTAACCAATGAAATGTAAAACTTGTAGGGATAACAAGGAAGTAGTTGTTACCATCAATCAAGAGGAATTTTTGTCACATTATTAAGTTGTCTTGCCCAACTTGAAAGATGTTATTGAAAATTTTAATTATGATCTACAGCTTCTAAGTGTAATTATTTTTTTTTTGAAAGTTTTGCACAACTCATTGGATTCAATTCCAACTTTTACCAACTTGTTGATGGAAACTATTCTTAGACTCAGCCATTTTAGTCATGCACAGTGTATCAACACACTACATACTTATTTACATTTAAAACATTTAAGTAAATCTCTCATATATTTTTATATGAGATATTTACTTTAAGCTATTCAATGTAAATAAGCAAATACCCTCTATTTGAATTCAATAAAAATAATTTTAAAATCAAATTTTAAGTGAATCAAAATATGATTTTTCAATTTTAGTACAAAATGAATTTTCACAATTTTGAAATAAAATTTCATCGTTCAAAATGAAAGAACAAATCAAGTCATTTGGGGCTGAGAAAATTCATATGATCATGATTAATCATAGGGTACAACTACCATAACTTTTTATGTCAAGATTCATTGAAAAACATATATTTATATTTTTGTTCCTAGAATCCAATACTTAGCCAAATTTTTGTGTTAAGCCTCTAAAACAACAACTGTGTATACTCAAAAATTGAGTTCTTTTAAAGCTAATCATAAGCTTAAATTAACTCAATCTCAACAAAGGCTTTCAAGATGATTCAATGAAATTCATGGCCTAATTCTAACTGTCCAATGAACCATGATATGATATGAATTAGTCCTATGGTCCTTTAGGTCAATACATGAGTTTTCAAAAGAAGTTACTTCAAAAATAAATTTATATTAAAACTAGCACCAAAGACTAGACTATCCAATATTTAATGTCTTGATGCACAATAGGTGTTTTCTTATTCTTTTGATTCAATTACCTTCATCCTTTTACAACGTCCTTGATATGAACTTTTGGACATAGATGGACATGATTAATATGAGCTTTGGATTCACTTCAACTTTGCCATTGGTCTTGATAGTTGGTCTTTGAGTTCCATGATAACGTGACTCCATATATCTTCTTGTAATTTCTTTTGAAGTCCAACACATTTAAGTTACTTGAGATAGTTTGATACTTTATAAATTACATACTCAAGTAAACTTATTAACTCTACACTATAATAGATTGTTATCATCAAAATCACCCTAACAGCCTTGGGTTGAAACCTTGAGGCCAACATAGGGCATTACAAATTCATTCACAGATAAAGATCGGGGGCATATTACTCCAGACATTGGAAGGAATATCTACTCCCCTCATTAAAGGGGCGAGCTTACGAAGCTCGGGACTACAAACCCCTTTATTAAAGGGGAGGGTTGAATAAACTTGAGATTATAACTCCCCTTACTAAAGGGGCGAGTTGAGTTGAACTACGATGAAACCCTTGTTAAAGGGGAGAGTTGAGTGAAGCTCAAGATTATGAACCCCCTTATTAAAAGGTAGAGACTACAAACTCCCTTAAAGGGATGAGCTAAATGAATCTCGAACTATGATGAACCCCTTATTAAAGGGGTGAGCTAAGTGAAGCTCAAAACTACGAACCTCCATATTAAAGGGGCGAGACTATGAACTCCCTTATTAAAGGGGCGAGACTATGAACACCCTTAAAGTTGAAGCTTGGATTACGATGACCTTCCCTTATTAAAGGATGAGACACCTCTCCTTATTAAAGGGCGAGCGGACTACATCCCCTTATTAAAAGGTCGAGAAACAACTCTCGGTGGAACAATAACTTCCTTATTAATGAGTCGGGATAGAAACGAATTTGCAAAGAGAAAGAAGAAAAAAAATTATTGCACACTGTCCATGAATTCCAAGAACAACCCAGGTGGAAAAAACCTAGCAATACTCGGGCTAAATAAAAATACTAAGCATAGCTCAAAAAATAAACTGTGGAATATTTAGCGTTTCCAATACTCAACAAGAAATCCCTCGAGAATGGGGGGCAACTCATAAGGGAATTTTAATTGAGTAATTCAAACAGGTCAGCCGATGACAATATGAGGGTAAACGACAGCTCGGTACAATTGGCATGATAAGAAGATAAGCTGATCAAGTTAATTTTATATAAAGATGACGATGTTCAATTGATAATGTAATTTGATAATCACTACCATATCTCTCCAAATTACGATGAGCAGAGTCTGATTGTTACACGACACGACAACTACCACTAAACCTCTATAAATGAGAGATGTTGGTCAATGAACCCAAACATTGAATACAAAATTACTTTCATGATATATTTTATCAAGTACTGACTTGATAGTCAGACGGTATCCAGCCGACACTCCACTAGTGTTGGTCCTTAATTGTCACATATCCTCTGTCTTGCAAAAAGTTCGCGTCAAGCCAGATCATACAGATTTTTGCATCAACATAAATCTTTGGAATTGAGATTTGAAAATGGAATTTATTTTTGTATTTGAAACAAATTGAAATTAAGAAAATTAGAAGAGTTGATTTTTTCCCCTCCTAATAGGTCAATATACTCTCACAAACATGATAAATTATTGAGTACTCTGTATATCGATAGTATAGTATCCCCCTCCAACACAAAGTGATTATTTCCTCTTAACAAGAGAAATGATCTATTGAACGAGGGCACTATATTATGGGTACCTCCAAACTAACCAATAGTTTCTCCACAAATACGTGCTCTTACCTTGCTTGAGTGGTATGTGAGGACCTAATATGCCACGAGGTGAATTATTTTATTTTATTTTTTTCTTGACAAGAAACTCACATCACTTACTTGAACCATTACATTTCAATTTGAATGTGATACCACTAGACAAGAACCCTTGGTTGCATAGTGAACTAGGATAAGCTAAAATGTTTTCATGTGGTCTGATTTTTTTTTCATAGGATTTTATAATATAATTTAATTTTCCTTTTCAAATAATGTCACAATCCTCTCTTGGATTTTATTCTCTCCAAATACTAAAAATTTCAATTTATATTTGATACCTAATCAAATCCCTTCTTCCAAACACATCAGGAGATGTAGTCCAAGCATAGTGGATCAGCCACAGAAAGATGGGAAGACTGATAAGTCTCCTTGTGAATGGTCTTCTTGGTAGTTGGAAGTCATTATTTGCAGCCAATGCATGATGGTATGCATGCTTTGTAGAAAATATTTCTAGTGACATGTTGAGAGGCTCAGAGCAAGGGACTTTGGAACTAAGGTGGGCCCACAAAAATGTAATGAAACCAACTAGTGTCCTTATTTATTTATGATAAAATAAACTAAATTTTATGCGATTTGCTCTAATTACACATAAATGTTATATTGGTAAAAAAATTACACTCACCTTCCTCTTATTCAAATATTGACTAAAATTTCCTTAAATTCATTGAACTAGTAAGGAACAACCATTTTTAAATAATGGGAGCGTAATAGTCATTTTAACGTGTTGAAGGAAGGTGACTGTAATTATTTTACAAATATAGCACCAGTGTGTAATTAAACCAAATCTACATGGAGTTGAGTATATTTTACTCTTTATTTATTGGTAAGAAAATAAATAAAGACACCTCACTTCAATTTTATTATTTTTATTTTTATATATATGTTTGGGAATGTAATTTAGTCACATCAATTCAAACCCAATCAAGTTTTTAGATGCGTTTAGATAGTTATTTTTCTTGTTTGAGTTGGTTTTAGATTGAAAATTTTCAACTTTATTTCACTTTGAGTTGACTAAAACTATTTAAAGGCACTCTCTGGAGCCTACAAATTCCTTCAGACATTGCAAATTCTTCTGCCCTTTATATATCTATATATTATATAGATACAAAGAATATGTTATATTCACCTCTACTTCATTTATCTTGCACAAAAATCAACCAAAATTTAATCTCTCTCTCTATATATGTATATATATCTCTTTTTGTACGGGTGTGGTTAAGAAATTATGGAGTTTTACCATAACAATATTTCATCTATCTATTCATTATAGAAAAAGGAAAAAAAACCATTCATTACAGCACAAAAACCATATGTTTCTATGTTATTATATATGTATATATAATATATTATATAGATACAAAGAATATGTTATATTCACCTCTACTTCATTTATCTTGCACAAAAATACACCAAAATTTAATCTCTCTCTCTCTATATGTATATATATCTCTTTTTGTATGGGTGTGAATAAGAAATTATGGAGTTTTACCATAACAATATTTCATCTATATATTCATTATAGAAAAGGAAAAAAATCATTCATTCCAGCACAAAAATCATATATTTCTATGTTATTCTATATGCATATATTATATAGATACAAAGAAGGGTTAATTTAATTTAGGGTTAAATACACTGATATCCTCTCAGGTTTGGTTTAATTACACACGGATGATGTGTTTGTAAAATAGTTACACTCACCTCCCTCAACACATTGAAATAACCATTATGCCCCCATTATTTGAAAATACTTGTTCCTTACCATTTATAAAATGGAGGGTATTTTAGTCAATGTTTGGACAAGAGGGAGGTGAGTGTAACTTTTTTACAAACACAACACCTGTGTGTAATTAGGGCAAGCCACAAGGAAGATCAGTGTACTTAAACCCTTTAATTTATGGCAACTTTTGGGAGCCTAATTACAAATATATCAACTTTCAAATAGTATATGGTCAAAAAATAATTTTTCAAAAAGTAATTACAAATACGACAATTTATACTATTTAGGTCCAAATTGCCCTTAAGACCCTTTACATATCAGTTTACTAAAAATTTTAGTGCACAATGTAATAGTTTTACTGTATTTATGTAATACTTTAACTGCATAATGTTCTAATTTTACTGCACAAAATATTAAACATGTAGCTTACTAAAACTTTTAGTGCACAATGTAATAATTTTACTGCATTTATGTAATACTTTAACTGCATGATGTTATAATTTTACCGCACAAAACATTACTGCAGAGGGTAATTTGGTCCTGTGTATTGAGGAACAATGAAAAGTGCTAAATACGTAAATACTTTTGTATAAGTTGCTTTTTGAGCCAATACTATTAAAACTTGACATATTTATAATTAGGCCATCAAAAACGGTCAAAAATTAAATTAACCTTACAAAGAATGTGTTATATTCACCTCTACTTCATTTATCTTGCACAAAAATACACCAAAAATTTAAATTAGAGTAATAAGGTGGAATTGCATCAACAGATAATTCATCATATAATAAGTGAAAATAACTTGATTGCACTATTCAACAGATTCTTTACACCGTGTTTGGAATGTTGGGATTTTGATATAATTTAGAATTCAAAATGGAATTCCTAGTGTTAGGATTGAAAGGAATTTAAAATAAAATTGGATTTCTTGAGATTTGAAATTCCAAAGTATAGTGCTCTCAAATTCGATGAAAAATGGTGGAATTTGATAGAATTTGTAAACTAGTTTAGTTGTAGATTTGTAATTTACTCCATTTGGCTAACATTGCAATTCTAATTAATAAGGGTAAAATGGTAAAAAATATTTTCTTTATAATTAAATTCAAAGTTATTCCAAACACAAAAACGGGATTTCATTTCAAATCCAAATCCAAATCCATTTATTGACAAATAAGAATAGTTGTTAGTTTGCTACAAGGAGAGTTCAAATCACGCACAATATTTGAGTACACCATGAGATGTTTTTATATTTAAATTTGGAGGCATAACAAGTATAATTGAGAATACCAAGTAATTGAACCACTTTATGAGGTTAAAAATGACAATTGCGTAAAACTACTTACAAACATGATCAAGGAAATTATTTCTATGATCAAGTAAGAAACTATTTTCATAATCAATTGGAAAATTAATTTCATCATCGAGTAGGAAACTATTTCCACAATCCATGATCAACTAAAAAATTATTTCCATGACGAAGTAAGAAACTATTTTCATAATCAAGTGGGAAATTATTTCCATCATCAAATAGGAATCTATTTCCATGATCAACAAAATTATTTTTATAATCAAGTAGGAAACTATTTCGAGACCACTTTATATTTAGATGCAACAAATGCAATACCATTATATCGATACACACACAACACTATTACATAGAAAAAGAAAAGGATAAATTAAACTGACCTCCCTTAGGTTTTATCAATATACACTTACCACCTTCCTTGTTTGTCAAATTACACTAATATTTTTTAAAATTTGTATTTTTGTAACACTAACCTCTTATTTTGTTTGTAAAATTACACTAATCTTTTTTAAAGTTTGTATTTTTGTAACATCGTGTTTTTTTTTGTTAACCGACGTTAAAGGTTAGTGTGGTCAATGTGTACTAAAAAATCATTAATTTGTGTGATGTTGTAAGGATAGAAACGTAATTACACAAAAATCGTTAATGACATTCTCTCGTTAGCTTTAATAAAAAATATAAGTAAATTTTACAAACAAGTTAAAAAAATAAATGTATCGACAAAATTTCAAAAAAGGTCAGTCTAATTTATTAAAGAAAATGATTTTCGCACCGAAAGGTGAACCGCCTAACAAAGAGTATGATTACATTGATAACGTAAGACATACAACATTGTTGAGATGATAGTGTAATAGTGTTGTGGGTGTGTTGCATTATACTACTAATATTTGAGACATATTTGAGAGCAGTGGACCTCTCCTTGGCATAGATATTCTCCATCTGTGAGTTGTCTGACAAAGTCAGAATTTCAAACAAAGCCCTAATTGAGAGCTCAATAATTTCATTATTGCACCAACAATAATTTAACAAACTATATACTATACAAAACTATACTACTACTACTTAGATAGAAAGAAAGTAGGAAAAGAATAGATAGACACCAACGCGTCTTTCCTAAGCAGATTCTTTCTGCGTGATACCCTATTCTTTATTCTCTCTTTCTCTCTCTCTCTCTCTCTCTATATATATATATTCGTTCTGTATCTATATTTATATTTATATATATATATGAACAAAGAGTGAGATTTTGCGGCCGCTTATCAGCAACACACTCTTCACTCTCCTCCGCACTTTAGGGTTTGAGAGAGAGAGAGTGTGTGTGTTTTTTATGGCCGAAGATTGTGGGGTTGGTTCAGTTCCAGCTGCTGATTTGCCCGTGAAGAGGCCGCGAGAGGACGAAGAGAGCAACGACAAAGGTGTCTCTGTTTCCTCTGTTTCTGTTGCAATGGAGGACGACAAGAACAACACCAACAAAGAATCGGAGTATATATCATCTGTTATTCCCGGCTGGTTCTCTGAGATTAGCCCATTGTGGCCTGGTGGGTTTCTACTCATATACTCACTCGTGTGTGTGTGTGTATATATATATATATATATATATATATTCTCTACATGTATATGTTGTGTGGGTTTTTAAGATTGTTCTTCAAGCTCTCTGTTTTTCATGTTAATGTTTATATGTCAGTTTTGTTTAAATATGCTTTTATATTCTGTTTTTTTTTTCTTATTTTGTTTTTGAAATTTGCCCTCTTAGCCATGATCAGTATCTCTTAATCTTGTGTGTTATAGTTGTTATTGTGACCCCTTTTTTTGGTTTCTTTTTTGTATGTTCTGTCTCGTTTTAGGGTTTTAATGGGTGAGTTTTCTTATGGTTCTTTTTTATTCTTTTAAATTCTTAGTTCTGCCAGCATTTGGTGTTTTATTTTTCAACTAAATTTTGGTTGGGAGAAAGGCCAAAATTTTAGAGTTCCAGCTAAATTTCTAAGGTCCCATAAAAGATTTCAGTGAAACAATTCTGAACCTTGATAAGTTCAAAGAAACGGATGTTCAGATTCTCACCAGTTTAGACTATGTTTCAAATTTTTCGGTTCAAAATCCAAGTTGTTGCCAGGCTGAAATTACAGCATTGCAATTGGTTTTGGTTTGCCTTCCATAATTTTGAGAAACTTTCAAATAAAGTATAATTTGAGGAATGAAAGATTAGGTTTTTGACAAAAATCACACAAATAGTAAGTAAGAAGAAGTTTGGAAGAAAGGTAATAACAAATTAGAATAATCCTAGAACAATAAGGAAAGGTATGAGAAAAAGAGATGTAATTGAAGTAGAAGTTTTACTAAAATCAGGAATTAGAAAGAGTTTATTTTTCAAATTCAAAATGTTTGTCAATCCACATCAAAGAATTGAAGAATAAATTGTAAAGTGGAGCTCTAGGCAATTATTGCCTAGTTTTTGAGTGGTCCCTGGTACTGCTTACATGATTAGGGTCATTATATTTGTATAAGTTAGAAAATACCCTTGTGCTTACATGAGTTTGTTGTCAGTCAAATGTACTGCTTAAATTTTACTTTTAGAAACATCTGCAATTGATAGGGACAAGCTTCTGCTTTGTTTATTCATGATTGTCTAGTTATTGATTGGAGCAGCAAGATGATCCTTGCATTGCAGATGTTGTAGTGGCACTATGTTATAAAGCAAGTCTAGGTGTATGGTTTGTGTAATTTTATTATCTTGAAATTGTGATGCAGCCGGCGTATTAATATTGGACTTCTGTCCATGTATACATTAGGCTGATATGATAGTCCATATCTCGAAGACTAGTCAATAATTAATTTTTTCCATAATTTTTTTTCTGTGATGCTAGTCAAGGCTTGTTTGTGGCAGTGCATGAGGTAATTACTCCTTTTTCCAATCCAACTTATTTTTGTGTGTGAATTTGTGTTCCCCAAAAATTGAAAAAGTAAAATTGAAATGTCTCCGTTCTGCTATGGGATTCTTCTAACGAGAACTTGTACGGTTGTACAACCAAATGATTAGTAATTTGTTTTTTTGAATTATAATAGATCTTAGGCAGAGGCATTGATTGCATTAAGTTATTAGTAAGAAATTTGCTTTTATTTAGTGTGTGTGTGTGTATGAATAGAGCCCTAAGTGCTTGTTCTCTATTTAAAAGCTGTAGTAGAAATTATATATAATCTCACTTCGATTATACTTCTAAAAGTGTTACAGTTTGTTGTTTTCTTCTTCTGAAACTACTTTCTGATTTCTGTAATCTCTGTCTTTTTCCTTATGCTTTATATGATTTGGTACCTGATATTATGAATACAGGAGAAGCACATTCATTGAAGGTGGAGAAAATCTTATTTCAAGGAAAGTCTGAATACCAGAATGTTATGGTCTTCCAGGTATTTGATGATCTGGAACTTAGAAGTTTGTTTTGCATTCACCTCTACTCTTATTCTGGCTGTAATTATTTTGATGCTGAACATGTGTTACTTTGTCTTTTCTTGTTGTAGTCTTCAACATACGGTAAGGTTCTTGTTTTGGATGGGGTGATTCAACTCACAGAGAGGGATGAATGTGCGTATCAAGAAATGATTACTCATCTCCCACTTTGCTCAATTCCCAACCCAAAGAAGGTCTTTACTCCCTTGTTGTACTAAACTATAATGATCTGTTACACAAATGTAGATCGATAGGAATTAGAATATGCTTTGCTGATTTTTTTACCGAGTTGTTTCAGCACTAGAACAATGATGTAGATAGTATGTCATATTTTTTCTGTTGGATCTTAACTCAAGATATGGATTCCTTTATGGGAGTGCATCTAAACTGATCTGCATGTTTGACACATAACCATGTAGTGAAGAGAAGGGTGAACTCAGGAATAGCTTAGAGGTTTATAAATAAGGAAATGGTTTCTAGATTTGGTGATTGACAAGAGGTCTACGAGAACAAAATCTTCACTAGATTTGGTGCATATAAATCCTGAAATGAGACCTGAGGTTCGTGAGACTTGTGGTTGAGCACCCTTGATGCTCTTGGTGTTTCACCATTCCAAAACTAGTTATGTTGCCTACTTCTTAGACTACTACTAACAATACAGGACAACTCTCTCTCATGATGCGGCAGCTTTCCATGTCAAAGCTTCTTCACAAAGAACTTACAAAAACATTATGTGCAATCAACAGTTGCTGGTTTTGATTCTCTCCTCTCTTACTTTAGCACTCAAGCTTTTTATTTGCAATGCAGGTTTTGGTTATTGGAGGAGGAGATGGTGGTGTCTTGCGTGAAGTGGCTCGCCATTCTTCCATTGAGCAGATAGATATTTGTGAAATTGATAAGATGGTAGTTGATGTGAGTCCTAATTACTTTGTTAGCATTACTTTTCCTTTTGACCTTCCCATAATGCTTGATTTTTTACTCTCAAAGTAGCATTGGATGTTATCTCTTGGACAGAAGTTGATGTTCTTAAACATATTTGGAGAACATTATGAATTTGGCTTCCAACTGAATCAAAACTGTAGCTATGACTTCAACACGGGCTCCCTTGATTTTTGAACTTCTGGAAATATGAATTTGATTAGTTTGGAAGTAATTGTGGCATAATACCTAAATTTGTTTCTCATCTTCCAGGTTTCTAAACAATTTTTTCCTGACGTAGCTGTTGGATATGACGATCCACGAGTATCACTCCATGTTGGTGATGGTATGTGTGTCATTTTTTCTCTTCTTCTCTAGCTGCTTTATTTCTGCTGTGAATTCATGCCTTTTGGGTTCTCTATCAAACTCGCAGGAGTTGCCTTTTTGAAAGCCGTCCCTGCAGGAAGTTATGATGCCGTTATCGTGGATTCTTCTGATCCGATAGGTGATAATTTCTTTGCGAGTGATTGCTTCCTTATATTGCATTCATCAGAAATGTTCTTTTTTGTAAATTGTTTAGTCAATTCTGTATATCAATCAGGTCCTGCACAAGAACTTTTTGAGAAGCCTTTCTTTGAGTCAGTAGCGAAGGCTCTCCGTCCTGGAGGGGTTGTGTGTACTCAGGCTGAGAGCATATGGCTTCACATGAACATAATTGAAGATATTGTTTCAAACTGCCGCCAGATATTCAAAGGCTCTGTCAATTACGCATGGACGACCGTTCCCACATACCCAAGGTATGCACTTTGATCTCTCTCTCTCTCTCTCTTCCTGTAGTTGTGTGTGAGCATGTGGGGGCACATCTGAGGGGTAATAGTAAAAAGGCCTACAAGTGGTGTATACACAATTTGGTGACTGGTTCTGTTCTCTGTTCAAAGTCGTGGTTATGGCTAGGGGCAATATTATAAGGGCATAAATATGTTGTATGCACGATTTGCTGACTGGTTCTGTTCTCTGTTCAAAAGGGTGGTTCTGGCTTTTTAATGTATTTAACTAATATATAATAAGGGGGTGTTTCCATATTATAAACTAGGGTTGGTTATATCATCTGTCCTAGATTACAAGGGGTTATATTCTTCTGCGTGTTATTCATTGAAGTGGCATTTTGCTTATATTTATGCAAGTGTTAACTGTCTGAATATTACTGGTCATTTTATTTCAGTGGTGTGATTGGTTTCATGCTTTGCTCAACTGAGGGGCCACCAGTTGATTTCAAGCATCCAGTCAACCCCATAGATGCCAATGACTCCCATTGCAAATCAAAAGGACCATTGAAATTCTACAACTCAGAGGTGTGGTTCTGCTCCATCAGATGAATTCTCATAAACTCTTCCACATGGTTCCCGTAAATTTGTTTCTTCCTTTTTTTTCTTTTTCTTTTTATATAATTTTGTTTCCATTTTCCCTTTCCAGATTCATTCAGCAGCTTTCTGTTTGCCATCTTTCGCCAAGAAGGTGATTGATCCCAAAGCTAAATGAGGAAAGTTTTTAGAGCACTTAAGGGGCGATATTTTATAGTTCCGGCTTTCATCCACACTAATAAGATGAGAGGTTTGAATTGATTTCATGAGTAGGCTGCGTTATGGGAAGAACTGTATGATTCTTGATTAGCTTACAGATCAAAATGTCTTTCTGATAACTGGTACTTGAGTCACATTGGCAGTTAATTTATTACAGATAGCAGTTTTATATTATGGTACTTTCGTTGCCCTGGCTTTAATGTTTGCAACTATCACCTGTATATTTTAGATTTTAAACTCGAATGAACTTGAAAATCTTATGGTCATTTGGGAAAATACACCTATTTTGTGAAACCATGAAAATAGAGAGCAGAAGAAAACAAAATATGAGATACTGCAATTTCGATGGCTAAAAAGAAACTTCTGAAAGAAAAATCACTTGAGACTTTTAGTTTTATCATACCTAATATTGCATAATATTTTCTGATGTCGTACATTGTAACATGCATATCCTCTTGTGAGATGCATCACTCAAAACTTTTCTTTTTCCTTGATAAGTTGATGCATCACTCTGAAACCGAGATCTCTTCATAATTTTATTTCGATGCTTTTCTCTGTGGAGTGTTGCCCATAATTTTTAGAGCACTTGAGGGGCGATATTTTTGTACATTGGCACTTTGACAAAGCTAAACTTGCAAAAAGCCTAACAGATGCCCAGAAGCCTAAGGCCCTATTTGGATGGGTGTTTTGATATTGGTTTTTGTTTTAGCAAAGAACATAACATATATTATGTTATATTAGTGTTTTGAATATTAATTGACAACGCGTTTGGTAACATTGTTGTGTTTTATGATTTACAAAAACATAAAATGTATAACATGTTTGGTAACATCAATGTGTTATGAAAAATTTGATATCAAAACACTGAAAATACGTTTTTTTTGTTTCAAGTCATTTGTTAAAATCTAAAAAACATTGAAATTGGCAAGTCTTGTTAATATTTTTATAAAAATTTACAAAGCACTGTTATGATATTTTAAAAAAAATGTTTGAGTTATGTTATATTTTTTAAAATTTTTGGCAAAGTCTAGTTTAAAATCTAGCATATTTGATTGACTACCATCCTGTTATTGCCATAAATCAATTCTGTACTGCACAATTCTAAATATATATTTCAAACAGGTCCCAACACCACAAACTTCCAAACAATATTAGATATATATTACAAGTTGCTCCAAATATCAGGAATCTAACAATAGTGAATGAAAAACTTAAAATATATAATTTACAAATAGCCCCAAAATAAATAGCCTCAACTCTCTATTAGGATAAACCTTAAAAATTCAGAAGATTACAATCACAATACATCATTACAAGCAACATCAACATCATCCTCACGACATTTCCAGTTCCATATGCACAAAATAATAGTCAACGAATCAGCATTTCTAGCAACATCAACATCATCCTCACGACATGTCCAATTCCACATGCACAAAATAATAGTCAATAAATCAGCATTTCTAGAATTTCCAAAATAATATGAGCATTGAAAAAAAAACATATAAAGAAAAAAGATGTACCTTTTTTTATGCTTATTTGGTAACACATTCCAACCTCACAGCAGTCATAGATCCAAATTTTTGTCACATGCACAAAAAATAGTAAATCTTAGCACTACCATAATTTTATGAATAATGAGAAATGAAAAATCAGAGAAATGCAACTTACAAGATGTACCTTTTTCATGTCTACTTGTCAACACAATTCATCCTCACATCAAAATCAACCCCATATACACAATTTTAAACAAATCATTACCATCACAAGCATAAGTTGATTAAGAATATAAAATTTAGATGGAATCAAGTGTATACCTTTTTTCAGTCTCATTTGAAGCTTATTTGAAAATAGACGATCCTTATTGCATCATCACAGTCCATCATCCACTCAATATCAATCCCAATAAGAAATCCAATAAAACATTGATA
Source organism: Cornus controversa (assembly GCA_026545225.1). Taxonomy (NCBI): domain Eukaryota; kingdom Viridiplantae; phylum Streptophyta; class Magnoliopsida; order Cornales; family Cornaceae; genus Cornus; species Cornus controversa. Next base: position 46,465,259 of record CM048848.1, read on the forward strand.
ATATATTGCTCACCATCTAAGTTTTTACTAATATATTACACACCATCTAAGTTTTTACTAATGCATTTCAAGTTAGATAAATAGTTATTATAGTTATCTATTGTATACAAGTTAGATAAATAGTTATCAAGAGTGTTGCATACTTTGCCATACACTATCAGCGATCTGATCACGTATATGATCCATTTCTCTCAATTGTGTTGAAGTTGCACGGACCTCAACATTACTGGCCGCAGTTCGTGAACTAGAAGATCCAGGGGGGTGAGCATCAAGGATTCCATCACCTTCACCCCCAGATCTTATGAAATTGTGTATTGTACAAACAGCTATGACAATAAGTATTTGAGTAGAAAATTTGTAAGGAGGCATAATTCGTAAGATAGGAAATCTCATCTTCAGCATGCCAAAACAACGTTCTATCACATTCCTCAATGAGGAGTGTCTATAATTGAACTGTTCTTCCCTACCACGTGGTCCCCTGGTATTCCTTCGATAATCTTGCAAGTGGTAACGTTGACCTCAAATAGGGGCCAAGAACCCTAACTGATTAGCATAGCCGGAATCTACCAAATAATATTTACCTACCATGTGAAACAATAATATAACTTAAAATATATTAAAGTTTACAAAACTTTAGTTTTTATATGGACATTAGTATTTTTGTTACCTGGAGGTGGTGATAGAAAATTCAATGCCTCATTGAACCGGGTCTCATTTAAAACTCTAGAGTCATTAGCAGACCCTTCCCAACCAGCAAGTACGTATGTGAATTTCATATCAAATGAACACACAGCCATAACATTTTGAGTGGTACCATGTTTTCTCCCCCGAAATGGTATTTGTTCATCGGCTGGCACTACAGCGTGGATATGTGTCCCATCTATAGCTCCTATACAATCCTTAAAGAATGGATAAAATTTTGGGTTTGTTCGGATCTCTTTAGGAATTATGTTAAAATCTGGGGGACAGATAATCCTAGTACCTAATTCACAAACTTTCCTTAAGACAGCATAAAAGTGTCTTGAAATTGTTTCCGTTGAGTGTTGGAATCGTTCAGCAACAACACGATTCCTTTCATTATGAGACAAGGTAAGTAAGAAGATTGCAACTTGTTCTTTCACTGTTAGAAATTTAAAATTTTTTAGCCCTAGCAATTTCAACTCATGGCACAGACACCTAAAGGTATGTGGGAGCATCCTGAAGTTTTGATAACATCTATCCAGGTGTCCGTTTAAAACCTCCAATACATATTCTTTACCTTGCAACATTGAATCCCTACAACGTTCTTTATCGTAATGTCTGTTATGGTACTCATATGTGACTGCCATCAATAAAATAGATTTTTCATCCTCGTCATCATCATCAAACAATGCTAATATTGTCCTTATATCCATATACATAATATCTTATTTAAGAACAAAATATCAAACATTATCAAATACAAATTAAGAGTAAGTAATATTGCAGTTAACATACAGACATCAAACATAAAGAACTTAGTTGAAGTTAACATACAGTCATCCACAATAAGAAAAAAAGAAAGTATAGTAGTTAAAGTACAGTCATCCAACATAAAAAGTAAAAAAAAAGTGTAAATAGTTTAGTAAATACTAGCAATCACACAACATAGTCTCAAAGAAGCTTCTCCTCAACAATATCAAATATTCATCACCCAACCAACCTTCCTTGCATCAGGAATGGAAAGAAAGAAGTCTATCCACATTTCAGAATCATGCAGCATCTTGGAGGCCTTAGTATAATGCAAATCATCAATTCCCTCTAATTGAGTGAGGATCCTAATGCATAAGTTGAAGTTGTCCTTATCCTTCTCTTTTTTAGAAGGAGAAAGAACTTCCTCTCCTTTGTCACATGATGCACCAGCATTAGAAGATGAAGCTGCTCTCAAGATGGCCTTTTCAATCCTCTCAATATGATTATTTTTATTCTCTTTCATAGATGCCAACATCATAGACATTGTGGAAGCCCAACTATCCTTCTTGTGTTTCTTGCCTGGAGGTTGAGGGGAGGGACTCATATCAACACCCTCATCTTCAACTATATAATCACTTTCAGGACCACCATCTATGGCAACCTGATGTGTGGACACTTGGGTCGGTGTAGGTGCCTTAGTAGAAGGGTGGACATGACTACCGGAAGCATATGTATCCCCAAAAATGGTAGTCAACTTGTTAAATTGCTTACGTCCCTTTCTTCGAAACTTTTTAGCACCTTTCATGACCTACAAATTATTAACTTAACATTAAATTTTTTAAAAAAATCTTATATGATAATTAGATTAAATATAATTTAATTACTAACCTTGTTCCATCGTTCCCATCTTTCATCTTCTACTTGAATCATGTCTGTCTCACAGTTGTACCCCACCCCAGTCTCAGATAACAATTTTTTGAAATCTTTGTATTCTCCCCTCAAAGTGTTGAATTTTTGTCTACATTGGTCCCTCGTGTACTTCTTCCCAGTATTTTCCAACATTCCGTCCACAATATGTTTCCACCCAATTGTATTAAAAGTTGTGCTAATACGATTTCCTTTCCGTACCTCTTCCTCCATCAAGAGAACAAATGCCTCTTGATGGGTCTCACACCAAACTAACTTGCTTGTTTCTTGTGATAATTCAATAGTTACACCACCCACATCATCTTGTGACAAATCAATTGGGTTAACATATTGCTCAGCATTTTCATTGTTGATGTCCATCTTATGAAGGCATAAAAAAATTAAATGTTATCATTCATCAAAACAAAGATTTAATTATATTATTTAAGTATATTTATAACAAAGTAAAACAAATTAAATGTTGATATTATCTATAATACTCTAGATTGTGAATTAAGTGGGAGATATAAATAAGAACAATTAAAACATAAATAAATATTGATTATAATGAGAGAATTCAATTCATACTTGATGTTTAAATTGGTATTAGTATTGGAATTGTAAGTATTATTAAAGAGAAATTTGCAAATTTTACTTGGAGGATTTGAGTAGTCATTAGCTATATTTCATTTTTTTTAGTTCTCTTCTTAGTTCTTTTCAAATTCAATATGTTTATCTCCAGTTTTCCTATTAATTTCTAATTTTTATATTATAAAATTTTTACCATCTTCCTCTTCTAACAACCTATGCGGATGGAACATGCACTTTGGTTATTCCACCCTCTTTTTTTTTTCTTTCTAATTTTAACTCTCTCTCTCTCTCTACTTTTACCTAATCCTACAGTTTTGGGTTTTACCATTTACATCTTCATTCATTCACCTAGAGAGAGAGAAAGAGAGAGAGAGATTCTTTTTTTCCAATAAATTGGGTTTGTTTGATGCTGAGGAGGAGGATGTGTATGGCTGTGCTAGCCTCATGAATTAAAATGATTGGTTGTTGTTAGGTGGGTTTAGATTAGTGGGCCAAATATTGGGTCTGATGTGTAGATTAATAATTCACAGAATGAGTCAGAAGATTGTCAAATTTGGTAGGTTTTTAAACCTCTTAAACCATATGGGGCCCCATGGCTTGTCAAGAGAAGGAAGAGGTGTTTTATTTGTGGATGTGAGAACTCAAATAAGTTCAAATCTACTTCTTAACTTCCTTTCATAATAGTTCAAATTGCCATATCAAGGAGTTGTGTTTTAAAAGAAGAGTTCAATTATGGAGCTAAAACTTTCCTACTTTTTGTCATTTTTTGCTGTTTTAAGGGATGTTGATACCCATACCCATGATATGTTAATATTATATCATTCAAAGTGGCTCATACTATTTTGACAACTATCCCAAAAATTAAGAGGTCTTACAAATGATACCAAACTATGAGCATTGTCTAAAGTTTAAACTACTACTGTACTAACTAAATGATGTTTAATAAACAAAATTGAAATATATTCAATTCTGTATTGAACATTAAACAAAATAAACCAGAATTTTTAACCATATGATATTGGAGGTTGTTGTGGTGGTTAGCCATGACCAAATTAAACAAGCATTGGGTTAGACTCATCTAGTAGGTTCAGAGTTCAGATAATATATACTTAGTAGATTGATTAGTTCTGACAAACATGAATTTCTTAAAGGGTCTGCTGACTTTATTATAATAAACACACTATTTTTTGTGACTAGGAGACCTCATCCTCAATTTACTCAAATACTACTATCTCAAGTGTTTACAAATCTGCATTTTTTCTATAATAGAAATTAAGTTTTGTAAGGCTACATGAGAACTTTACAACTTGGAACTAAGACTAATTACCATTTAGTGTAAATACATATTATAATAGAAATTAAGTTTTGTTTTGTATAAAATTGAGGACTGCCAAATCAAAGCTGGGGAGAGGGGGCTTCCTTGTAATGTAACAGGTGGTTTCCAAATCATGAGCTTTTAAGGGTAAGAAAGTGTGTATTAGTTGTAAAGTCATGCCAATGAGTCATAAGTCATTAGCTTTTGGTGCTCAGCCTTCATCATCACATTTTTTGCTATACCCATCATATTTTCTCAATTTATACAAATAGTAGTATTGTGGTTTCAATGTACCTCTTTTTTTTTTACTATAATGCTTGCTTTGTGTGTTTCAGGCAAAAAAAGCATTGTGGTTTCAATGTACCTTTCTTTACTATAATGCTTGCATTGTGTGTTTCAGGCAAACAAAGTACATTTATAAGAGAAACATGGACCATGCTCTCTGCCAAATATAGAAAAGAATCAAACTCTATTCTTTATACATATTATTAGGGCATCTTTGGAGGTCCTTTGTAAATGAACAATTCAATCTGTTTCCATTGCATTTTATGCCATAAAAGCTGTCATTTAGAATGAAGTCAATGAAGAAATTGGTGTCATAAGCATGAAATTTGGGAAAAAGAAGTCCTTTTTGAGCAAATAGGATGAATACTACACCTCAAACATCAATAACAAATTTACATCAAATGCTACGATAAAGAAAAGAATGCATCTTTCACATACAAGAACAGTTTGACCCATGTGGATGGATGTACTGAAAATTGGAAATATTATTATTCTAAAAAACAAAATAATGTTTCAATGTTCATCATTCACATACAAGAACAGTTTGACCGGTACCGATCATTAATATGGCACAGAAGAAACAATTAAAACATAAATAAATATTGATTTTTTTTAACATAAGAAATTCTATCAACACTAATTCCAACTAAAAAACCCATCAACACCAATTCCAACACCCATCAACACCAATTCCAAGTTTAACACCCATCACCACAAATTCAACAACCAGACAACATTATACACCAAAATCAACACCCATCTCAACAAAAAATCATCGATAATTTTAGGACAGATTCATTGAAAAAGGATTATACAAATAATACAACAAATAACAAAATCAGAAACGTACCTGAGAGATGTCGAGAGAGAGAAACAGAGAAATCAGAGAGCACAAGAGGACTTCAGGAAAAGATCTAGGGTTTCTTAGGTGAATCGCTTTGAAATCGCCAGAGCGATGAAAGAGAAATATAAGGAAAAAATGAACTCGGGTGTTTTCAGACAGGTTTTGTATGTGTTGCGCTTCAAGTATGCTAAGTTGTATCGCGTTTCCTCCGCTACAGTGACTGATATGGAATTGGGCCGCTACAGTGATAAAAACATAACAATATCATGGATTCGGTGATACAGATTTTGGGCCAAAATTGATATTGTTTTCAGACTTTTGAAAGTAAACCAGCACAACCCAAACATGTTTTGGGTCAAAAAAATGATAACATAACACAAAATCAATAACAAAACATGCCAACCAAATAAGGCCTAATTGTTCTTATCCCAGCAATCAAGATGTAGAACTGTAAGCCCAAACAAATACCAGAATAGGCCCAAAGCAATAATGCCCAAATGTATACAAGCCCATACCCATAAACCTGCTTTAGATGCCCAAACGAATACCGATCCAGCACGCCACCCATGAACCCACCTCCTGCTCTTGCTGATAAGATCAACCTCATACCAGATAAAGATCAAAGACAAATTCATCATTGCTGTTCCACCTCATGCTCTAGAGGACAGTATAAAAGGAGAGAGACCCCGAGAAATTTTTGTAAGAGAAGAGATATATTTTCACTAAATAAGAGAGAGAGAAAGTTCATACTATAATCTCTTGATATAATTTCTAATCTTAAGTGTGCTGTGTGAATATAAAATAGTTGTCGATTGAAAATCAATAACAAAATATTTTTGACACCTACAAGAACATGTGTCTGATCTCTGCTAAAATATCAACTATAGAAATCGCAATACCATGTCCCATTCAACACTACTTGGTTGTGCTATAAAAGTTAGCACAGAATATTACAAAGAAATATTTCTTGAAATGAAATATTACACTGAGTGTGTGTCTATATATATATATATATATATATATATATGGAATGTAGGGTTAAGTGCAGCAAACACCCTCGTAATATACATAAATGTGCAAAAAATATCCCTCCAAATTAGTATGTGCATATGCCCCCCTCTTCCCTAGTTATCTCCGATGTGCAAATACCTCTCGTCGGAAAGTGACAATTTAAATTTGACCTTTTAAAGTCTGTTTTGACTTTAAATTTTTTGAAAACTCAAAAATGCCTTTTTTGAAAGACCAAAATACCCTTCAATGGTTCTATATAATATCAGACATTGTTTGGACATTATCTCTATCTCACAGCTTCCCCCTCTCTCTCTCTTTATATATATATATATATTGTCTCTCTCTCCCTCTCTCTCTCTATATATATATATATAGAGAGAGAGAGAGACAATATATATATATATATGATCTTTTTTTATATTCACTTTATATATGTGTTTTTTTTTCTCTCTCATGCTCTATATTCTCTTTCTCGTTCTATATTCTCTCTCACACTGTCTGGCACACTCTATATTCTCTCTCTATATCTTAATTTTTTTACATCTATGGAATCTGTTGTAAACTCAAGGACTCACAGCCACTCATACCGAAGGCTTGGAAGAGTTGTTTACTGTCATTGCAGAATTCAGAGTCCTTTGAAGACTTTTTACACAAACAGAAATCCTAGAAGAAAATTCTATGGCTGTGCAAATTACATGACCAATTCACGTGGATGTGATTTTTTTGCAGTGGGAGGATGATGAACTCACTGAGTACTATCGAAGTTTAATGTCTGACCTTATTGCAAAGGTTAGAGAATTGAGCAAAGTTAAGTATAAAGTCAGTCATTATCAAGATATTCGAATGAGTATTATTTTGCAATGGAGCATAATAAGGAAGAGATCCCAAAGAAAAATTGTTCAATTAGTGCAAAAATGCCTTGTCTAAATAGTTCTGTGTTACATTTTGTATTGGGTTTCTTCACCTGTATTGCAATGTTTAAGTTTCTAATGTAACATTCAATTTCTAGTTTGGAATGTATTGGATCACTTTGTAACTTTCTTCACTTGTATTGGATGATTGTCAAATAGCTTTCAATTCCTATTTAAACATGCAGAAAATATAACAAACATTCTTAGCAAACCAAGTCATGTTAAACCTGTAAACATTTCAACTGACTAAATGTCTAAAGAAAATTCTTGCAAACATTTAAACTTAACATGTTTCAACTGACCAAATGTCCAAAAACAAACATTGCAAACCAATGCATGTTCATCATTCAAACATTTCATAGCAAACAATTTCATACAAACATATTCCTCCAAAATGACCAAGAACACAAACTGACCATACAACCAACACAAAATGACCATACACAAAGTTTCATCCATAACAACTGTTAATAACAAAAAATGACAACCATACAACCAACACAAAATGACTAAGAACACAAACTGACCATACACAAAGTTCCAAACAACACAAACTGCTATACATAAAGTTACATCCATAATAACTATCAACATGTCCAAACTAATCATAAGCTATATCTGTCCAAAACACAAAGTTCAGCTAAGCTACATCTGTCCAAAAATTACTGCACATATTCCCAAAAAAATGTGTGCATATATAGCACTGCCCAAAAAATTCAAAGCTTCAACAGTCAAATAACAACAACTAATTAACATCCAAAAACATATAATTAGCAAATAAACAACTTATTAAAATACAAACTCACTCACAGTTAATGTGATTCTTGTGTACTAACAACTTGAGATTAAGGAACACTTACAATATGTGGAAAAATGTGTCACACATTAAACTTTTTATATAAATAAACCAAATGTATAACATAATTTAATGAAACAAGGTATGGAAGTTATACCTCTCTTAATTGACTAGTGACTGCTGCACCATCTCTGCCATGTCCACCTCTACTCCTACCTTTACCTCTTCCACCTACACCTAGTCTAACTGCACCTCCCATTGCATCTAAAATTGTAATGCCCCTAGGCCCAATTACTTGATTTCCCCCTCTGTCTTCACTCCTAACACCTCTACCGCTAGCTCCAACACCTCTACCACCACTCCCATCATCTCTGCCGCCTCCTCCAACACCTTTGCCACCTCTTCCAACACCAATGCCACCACTTCCATCACCTCTAGGTCTAAGTCATCCTCAATATGACCCTTAAATGCACCAACTTTCCACAGTGGATCAAATCTAAATTTATGGACATATTTTCCAGCAAGTATCCTGGATGATGCTCGCTTACTGGTGCCCACTTCAAAATAGCTGTCACTGTGCTCAAACTTGCATTTCTTGATAATAAAATTGTCATCCTTATCCAACCTACTTGCATGTATCCTCCAACCACAGCCATTGTCACAAACAACAATCACCTTTTTCCTTTCATTCTTTTTGAAGCTAAAATCATATCTATGTTTTAAAGAATGATGCCTCAATGTAATCATGAAATCTGTAGCATATGCAAACTCCATCCCTTCAAAGAAACATAAATCCTCTTTCTCTAGATCCCTCTTTGGAATATACTATGATGTTCTCTATGGCACAACATCTTCATTTGATGAAATGCGGAGACTCCAAAGCTCATCAATAGGAGCATACATCGAGTCCCCATCAATGTCTCCAATAACCCCCATCCATTCTCAAAAGATGATTGACTTGCATCATCTTCATTGTGCGCTTCAGTAACCCTCTCATTTGTTACAGTTTCAATTTCTTCAAACTCAGTATCATATTCATCTTCAATCTCATTCTCAACATGAACTTGTTTATTGTTCCCTCTAACTTGACCTTCTATTTCATCAGCTTGTGTCAAAGCTTGTTCCCAAAAGTCATCATCTAGGACCAACCTTTCTTGAACACTTTCAGTAACCCTCTCATTCATAGTTTCAGTTTCAGTACCCCTCTCATTCACAATTTCTGTTGCAGCTTCAATCTCATTCACACCATAAAACTTTTTTGAACAAAACTTTTTTTTAGGTCTGAAACATTTGCATAATACCCATATATCATCTTTAGCTTGAATTTGTAGAAATGTCCATCATTGGGATATACTCTGCTACCAACATCACTACCCACCAACTCAAACATCTCTTAAACTTCTAAATATGATATTCTATCAGGATCAACATTCTCAAATAAGCAAACAACTCCTCTAATATAATTGTTATCCCTATCAAATCTACCAGAGTGATGCAGCCCAATTGAATATACCTTATCCATCAACTAATTCATCAAACAAATACATGGCATGTATATCAAAGCGGGATCTATGATCCGTCATGCAATATACATGTCATTTCACATCAAATAACACATATTAGAAACTTAAAAGGTGTAAACTTAATGGAAAGACCACATTAATTTAGTGTTAATTGTACATGCAGGCCTAAATGAAAACAATAAACAATGGAGGGACCACATATAAAAAACAAAATAATATAACAATTTTAGAAAATAAAATGTACATGCATAAGTTTTCAAATCATACAACAATTTCAGACTCAAAATAATGGAAGGACCATATATACAAAACTCGACAGTTGTGGACCCTAGGTTTATGTTAGTTTACAAGACCCAAGCCAAATTCCATACTTTACTGGAGGGACCACAACAAAAAAAAAAAAAAAAAACCAACTTCGTGTAGGATTTATTCATCCAATAGAAATCCCTAAAAGCCACGTACACCTAGGGTCCACCACTATCCAAAATCAATTAATAAACAATAACCTAAAAGTCAGCCACATGCATGAAAAATTAAACATTAAAGTGCAATTGAGCAATTCGTCACATTTATGCACAAAGAAACAGAGAAATAATACGTATGACAACGAAAAACCCTAGAGAAAGAATCACTAACAATAAACCCAACTCATAATATAAAACCCTAACTTTAAATCCAGAACCCTAATATAACCAATTATTTTCATGGCAAATTCATGCAGAAACACAAGCATACAAAAAGCCCTAAAAATATAGCACATAAATCTTACTGATGTTTCAAATTAGTCATTTACGTGTTTCAATCTTCAACCCAGAACATTCACGGCCCTAATTGAACACGAAACTGGATAGAGAGAGCTTGAGTTTTAGTGAGGGAGGAGGAGTGCGATCGAACAAAGAGAGCAGAGGAGTGTGATCGAACAGAGATCGAACCCTAGGTTGAGTGGTGTTCAAAGTTGTAGAGTGTGTGTGAGAGTGTTTGGTATATCAAATGGGTTAAGTGTTTATGATCTCTTAAACAACATCGTTACACCACATGTCCTTTTTGGACATTTAACATTCTGTTAAAAAAAATTTCATAACATGAGAGTACTTTAGTCATTTCCCTTTTTCGGTATCGAAAAACTGACCATTTGTCCTTATTTACACGATTTTGAAACTGTGGGGGGTTAGTTGAACATTATGAGGTGTTTTTGCACATTCTGTATATAGCGATGGTGTTTTTTGCACTTATCACCAAATAAATAATCAAATATCTCTCTATTCATTGAATGGTGAAAAAGAAATAATTATTTAGGTTCCACATACACTATTTGATGGATAAGAAAATGAATCAGTTTTCATTTGGTGATAACTTTCACTACGTGTATCATTACTCTTTCAAATATGAAGTTTTTTGTGCTCCGTTACCCAATATTGTTACATTAAAAACTCAATATTCATTAAATGTGAAATATTTAAGTAAGCATAAACTACATCAATTGGTAGGAAACTAAAATTTCACATGAATTGTAAACTTGAACCTTCCCATTTAAGATTTTATTTTTGAAAGGTATTGAAAGTTTTAATTTTACAATATATGTGGGTCTATATATATATAGAATGTATTTGGTCCAAGATAATTTTAGAATCAATGTGTATATATATACACACATACGTATATATATATATACATATATATATGTATATATATATATATACATATATATATAATGTATTTGGTCCAAGATAATTTTAGAATCAATACAATAAGAAAGTAATCCTTAAGCATAATCATTAATGTGATGTGATCTTTAAAGGTCCCACCTTAAAAGTTGTGTCCAATTTTTTTTAAATTAACATGAAACTGCTTATATATTTATTTAACTTGCATTAAAAAGTTGTGAAATAAAAATTAATAGAAGAAAATAAAAACGGAAGGAAAAATTTAGAATTTCTTAGTATTAAATATTGTGACACTTGTCACATGAACTATTCGATTTGGTAAGTTATATCAGAAAGTTCAATAGAAAGAATTGCACAAATGAAAAGTAAGGTTATGAAAAGTGAACTAGCATATTAGTTATGTATGTGGTGTATCTAACGGTAGGATGGGAATCAAACAAAATGTCCATGTGAATACTTTATGCAAGTCAGATGCATCTGTAACTAAGACTAGTGTGTGTATGAGAGAGAGAGAGAGTTTGATGATGGCAAAGCAACTTTATGTATTTATATATACATATACACACATCTATATAATCTTTCTGTTTAGAGCGAGGGAGAGAGAGTTTGACCCAAAAAATATATAGAGAGAGTTTGATCCAAAAAATTAATATATACTTGATTTGTGTATTATATACACACACACGTAAAATTTATGAGTTGTTGGAATTTTTTAGAAGAGAGAGGGAAAGTTGGAATGGTTTAAAGAGAGTGTGTCACGGTTCTGTTTCAATTATGTTTGGGCCACATTTCAAAAAAGAGTTATGTTTAAGCGGGTTGGAAGTGAGTATCCACTCTCAACCCGCTAATTTAATTCTCTTAATTAATTGACCACCGTTTATGGCCCATTTATTTAAATCACTCACCTAATAGTCATTAATTAATGGACGGAGTCATTGGTGCCATTGGTGTCTCTCTTGTATATATCTTTATCTTTGATTCTGAATTAAAACTCGTAATCACATTGAGGAGCTCTAGGAGAGGAAGGGGCATAATCACTTGTAATCACATTGGTGACCATGCATGCAAATGAGTCAACTTTGTGTCAATTTTTTTTTAACCTTTTGCATGTGTCCACTTGTATTGGCCGGGAGCATTGGTCCCGGAACCATGTAATAATTTCTCCTATTTAGGTGGATTGTAGATAGAAAGGAGTGGTGAAACAAAAATAGGAATAACAACTGTGCACCAAGGTCAATCATGACTAGCAATTTTCACTGTTGAAATAAAACAAATTAAATCTGAATTTTTATTCATTAGGATAATGACATTACCTTCTTTAGATGCATGAAAAAAGGGCAAAAAATTTTAATAGCACATAACAATTTGGCTCGGAAGGCAGTGATTATAGCATGATTGTCCAAGACTTGTAATAAATTATGTTCATTATAAACTTGTCTTGCTGTTCTTGTAAGCAACTTTATAGTCTTAACAATGATTAAATTCTCTTCTTGTCAACTTCAGCTCTATCTGGAATGAAACAGTTAGCCTAAAGCTACTGTATTCTTTCAATGAGTTCTTAGAGATGGAGTTGATGTCACAGAGGGACATTTCAACCTTGCTTTGTAGATGGTCTTCCAAAAAGGAAGAAATTTTTTTTTGCTCCGTTGCACCGTGAACCAAAATAATCACAATCCTAGGTGTAATACATTTGCGGGACTCACCACTACACTTACGGTTGTAATTCTCTCAGTAAACGATAAACCGGGAGCAATCAAGTTTTTTTCCAAAAAGGATTGTGAACTGTCAACGAACTATGATCACAATTAGGTTAAACAAATCTAAAAGATGATAGGATATTGGATTAGGTTAAACAAATCTAAAAGAAGATAGGATATTGGATTAATTTTTCTAGTAACATAGAAAAGCATAAAAGAGAATATTTCTAATGAAATATGATGGTGGTTATAGACCTTTAATAGTCATGAGCACAAAAATGAGGAAGACAAGCCTTGGTGTTTCTATTTTCTATATCGCACTAAGTAAATGAAATGGGTTGAATGCAGCTGAGAGAGTGGTGATCACAATAGCCTCATGTTCTCTTGAGGCTATTCCTGAATTTCACATCCCCATAACACAAAATATTCTACTTTTGCTTAATGGTGTACACAAAATTGATCTCAACATTGGTGGGCTATCCCTTCAAATATTGATCTGGGTCCTACCAATCCTTTGACTTTATCATGGTGTATATGAGAAGAATGACTTGATCAATTGTTAAACTTCTGCTAGGAACCACCAGTCTAACAAATCATTTAAAAGGGTAATCTAGTATACGAAGCTTATGCTATTGTGAGAGTCTGAAGAAAATTAGATGCACGTAACATTCTCTTCACATAAATAGACTATTTCCAATTCAAATTCATGATCTCGAAGTCACAATGGAGTGCGCTAGGTCACAACCAGTTTTAACAAATCATTTAAGGTAAATATCACTCCTGTGATTTGGACTTATTTCATGCGGAGAGAGTTGCTTGTAGTATCAATATAAATCCAAATATTTTGCACCGCCTATCAGCGACCCCATCTGACACTATGCAAAAAGACGTTAATACCCTACAACCCTTTTCATGAGGTAAGAAATTATCATTTGCTTATAAATATACCCTTAAGTATTCACCCTTTCTCATCTCTCTCCTCTCTCTCTCCCCTTTCTGATAAGGGTGTCAAGTGTGATTTCTTAAGGAGTCTCATAAAATTCCAGCTGGATTGGGACTACGAAAAGGACGAAGCAATACATACAAACCAAATGTTAGGTATTGATGTGAGATTTTGTTATTCATTTGGTTACAAGCCAAATGAATAACGAATCTCACATCTATGCTTATCCTCATATGATAACTAATAAACCAATGTTAGGTATAGTGGATGACTCAAAGTAGCAGAAAATGGCAATTAGGAATCCTTCTCGTCACATCCAGTTGCATTTGTAATACATCAACATATAACATCAGTAAAAGTTAAAGAAGAAGCCAATCAAATTAGCCAAAATTGGATTTGACTGATAAAATTAAATTACATCAAATATAGATAAAAACAGACAAACACCAAGTGATCAACAAGAGCAATCAATACCAATAAAAATTGTAAAGATTATATAACAAACAGGATTATACCAGCATGGCAAAGATTATAGTCAACTAAGAATCTGAATGAAAATATCCAGAAATCCAATTGAACACATCCCACCAATCCACAGAACCCTTCTCAGAAGACCCCAGAAGCTGAAGCATTTGGATCAACCTTCTTATCCATCCTCCTCTTTTTGTACCCTCTTACTGGACACAGCGCACGAGGAACACTTGCCTTGATGTTTCTATTTTCTCTATGGCATGAGCAAATGAAATGGGTTGAATACACCTCAGAGAGTGGTGATCAAAATGACCTTATAGCCTTGGATTCTAGTTACACTCACCTTCCTCTTGTTCAAATATTAACTAAAATGTCCTCTAATCCATTAAAATAGTAAAGGACAACCATTTTCAAATAATGGGAGCATAATAGTCATTTCAACGTGTTAAAAGAAGATGAGTATAACTATTTTACAAACATAGCATCCCTGTGTAATTAGACCAAACCTGAGAAAAAGTCGGTATATTTACCCTAGATTCTATCAATATGTGTCCTACCACTTCTTTGACTTCATTATGGTGTATGACTTAATTAATTGTTGAACTTATGCTAGGAACCACCGGGCTAACAAATCATTTAAAGGCCTAGTTTAATGCACAAGACTCCCGCTATTGTTCATTTAAAGGGCCAATCTAATGCACGAGATTGTTGCAATTGTGGAGGTAGATCCTTCTCTTCACATTAAAAGACTATTTTTAGTTTCGAATCCGTGACCTCCAGGTCATAATGGAGTGCGCTAAGTCACAACCAGTCTTAACAAATCATTTACTCATCATGAAAACAATTAAACCTTATAACAGATGATGACATCTTAAAAAGGCATCAAAAGCTGAAGTACACAAATCAATAGTCAATCCGTTGTCATATTGATGGGCGAAAAAAGGGCTTAAAATGTGTAACTAGTTCTAGTAGTTTTCAGGAAAAAAGAGGTAAAAAAAAGGGCTTCAAAGGAGAACATAAACTTCACTCCCATGCAGACTGACTGAAAGAAAACCTCTAGGAGATGGCATTGGTCTTGCAACAGCTGAAGTCCCTTTGTCACAATGGAGTGTGCTAGGTTGATATACATCAATCAACAAAGTTTACTGATACGTTTTGTAATGTTCTTCTAAGAGAATCTTAAGAGGTTAAACCCAATCCCCAGTCAAATTAAAAGAAAAAGAACCCAAGACAGTAAACAACAAAAAATCAAAGGGAAGGTGATACATGCCCTCCACTTTTAATATGAAATGGTATTGATTCAATTCATCATTTCATGAGCACCAGTTCTAAGAGGCATTTGCGTGAAAAAAACCGAAAAAGAAGTACATTTATATATAATAAAAAAAAGTGGAGTGCATTTATCATTTACCCAAGTAAAAAGACCTGCATAAACCATAATTAACAAAATATTCTAAAACAATTGCAGTTTCATCAAACTCACCACAAGAATGAACATTCATGCGTAAAGTACTTGCTAAACCAAGGTCACACGTAGCTGGGCACCACAATAACAATTGAAACACAAAGGATTCAATTACTATAGCCTGAAATGGAGAATTACAGGGCAAGAAACATAAAGGTCCGGTGCACTAGCCTCTCTGGTACAAATGGCTGAAGATCTTTGCATAATTTATCGCAGTCACAGTTAAATTGCCATCACTTTTGTTTCCTTGAGTGACTATGAAGGTTATTCTCTTGAGCCACTATGAAGGTAGATCTCTTTGGGAAGTGTCGCCACATATAATTCCTACAGTATGAATTCACTACCGCAGCTTGAAACACAGTTACCCAAAGAGGAATAAAAAGCTTCATCTTCCTCTACCACCAGGCAGAAAAGGTCTTAACTAGAACAACAGAAGCTTTGCTACAGAAGACTGCACCTAAGTGGTGCACGCAACCAACTTCCTGAACATTTTCGGTTCAAGTGTGAGTCAAACTCATTAAGCACAAGGAGCTATGGCGAGGGGATGATGGGGTGCAGAGAAGCAGATGCAGACTATGCAGTGGTAAACCGTGTGCCCTAAGCAGTAAGTGGCGAAATGTTGCCGTTTAAGCCGAAAATGACCTCAAAACACAAAACATGGAATCTTTTAGAAACAACTACTTCAAACATATTAACATTTAGAGTAAAACATATAAACATCAGCAGCATGGCAATTAAAAGAACAAAAGTTACTTCCAAGTTCTGTAACCTGAATTGAGCAAGCTGACGCAAAAACAGAGGCCAAAGCACCCATTTTGGCAGCTTAACAATGCAGAAGCCATCCAAAGCCAAGTTCAAAACACACCCATTTGTCATCACATGAACTCAAATAACCCTATTCAAGTTTGTTACCAATCCTATCAGGACTACATTACAGCAGAACTCTCATCTTTTGTTGTTCTTCCCCGATTTAGCTTCAGTTCCAGCCCAGTCTTAATCACTGCAGAAAACACCAACACATAAGATTTAATGTAAAATATGTTTCTTAGATATACAAATAGATAGATAGATAAGATAGATATATATACATAAATAAATATATATATATTGAGAGAGAGAGAGAGAGTCAGAGATGGTGTCTTGCAAACAGTAGATATTAAAAATCTGGTGTCTTTAACAAGTGGTACCCTTGCTTAGAAACATAACGAATGAAATCTATGTTTGAGTTTCTACACCCTCACCATCAACATGATTTTTCCCTCCTTATTCTGCATGTATTGAGGGGAAAAGGGGACAACCAGCCAATGACCATTACGAATCATTTAAATCAAACAAGTGATCCAGATAGTTATAAAATTGTGAATCCTTTTTTTTACAAATTCTCTTTCTCAGCAGTTGCCAATTCAAGTGAAGGTTGCAACCACAATTAACAGCACCAAATAGCAGGACACTGGCAGTTAGTAAAGGCGAGAGATTAATTTCTTAGTGCCACCGAAGAAAATTTCCATCCATGGAACCATGACATACCATAAGCATTAAGGTAAATCATAACCACGGCGCTATGGAGATGCCCTGCTGTAGCCACGGCATATGTGAGAACATTAACTAGTGTATGAATAAAAGAAATAAAAAAAGTGGATGCATATTTGAGAAAAATTGTCTGGAACAAGGACATACCCATTAGCATAGGGTGAATCGCGACGAGAGCGGCGATATGGTGGTGATTTGCTGTAGCTACGGCCCCGACGAGGTGATATGCTGCGGCGCCGAGGAGATCTTCTCCCATGAGGGCTGTAACTTCTGGCCACAAGATGAAAATTTTATGATGATATATGATTTGTATACACAAAATTGTCAATAATTAGGATTCTCCCAGTGCACTCCCAGTTATACATCTAAAACAATACAACATATTAAAGACAATACAATACTACCATAAAACAGTTTCCTCTAAAATTCTGCTAAAACCTACAGAAAGTAAGAAAATTATATATATATATATGTGTGTGTGTGTGTGTGTGTGTTTATGTGTAGGTGTACAGTTTCTTTTGATAGACAAGACACAAAACAAGATAATGAAAATTGAATTCAATTACTTTTTCTTAAACCAGTGTTCTTCCGCACAGCAACAAACATTATATAATTGACATTGATCATCCATGTGAAAGAACATAATACTTGTTGACAATTGCACAAACTACAGAAAATGCTGCATATAAACGGGAAGACAAAAATAACCTAGACTAGGTGTAATAGAAACTTATACAAACAAAAACAAGCAAGCTAAAATGCAGCAGGTATGACTGCAATTAAGACAATAGAGAAAATAAGTATTAAAAGGTCAACTATGGGCTCTTGTTCAGTTTAACAAGGGCATAAATCAACACCAAAAAAAGAAAAGTTTACTTGAAAAAAAATGCATTCCCAAAGAAAAGATTCCATTATGGCAGAATTAAACCCATAGTTTTGGTAAGACTGACAATATAATAGAACTTGAATTGATTCAACCCACACACACACAGCCCAACAAGTCTACAACAGCATCATCTGACGATTCTTACAAATTGCTGATCTTGAAATATAGAAACATCCCAAAAAAATTCACTTGGAACAGGTTAAGCATTCAAAAAGGTGGTTGTGGTGGGGGGGGTGGTCCGGCTGGAAGAGGAGAGACGCACGCACACAAAAAAAAACAAAAACAAAAATTAGTTGATTTTGTAATGAACAAAAAAAGACATTATCAAGCTGACCATAATTTAGAATTAATAAAAATCAGATTAAATCATAAATTGACAAAAATTATTTCAGTAGGAAATTTGCTTACCAGGATCATTTAAAACCTAAAAGCATACTTATGACAAGGATCTAAACTCCTAAAGACAGTTGCAAATCACATGAAAAGTGCCCGATCTATGTCATGCTTTTTTTTTTGGCAAGTAAGAAGCACACAACCACAATTGTCTCTTATGGGGACTTGATCCCTCACCCATGACAAAACACTACAAAATGTAACATAGCATAAATAACAATCACAAATTAAGCTCCAGATTCCAGTTTGATAGAATAGAAAACATACATGTTTTCCACAATTTCACAGTTGCAAGACGGAGAGAGCTGTAAGTCAAAGATAAAACAGAGGAAAAAAAAAAAAGAAAAACCATAGAACGCACCTACGCCCATAACTCGGACTTCTACGACGTCGAGGGCTGGGGCTTCGACGATGCCCACTTCCTAAGCCTCGTGAACCAACGCGCAAGCGACATTCTCGAGCAAAATGACCAGGTTCACCACACTCATAACACTTCAAGTCCTCACCTCCACCACGTCCACGCCCACCACCACCACCACGGCCTCCACCACCTCCCTTAGAATTGTGTGAAAGTTCGACACGCCAGCCATTTTTCCCTGTTAAATCAAATTTCATCTAAATGAAAACCTCAAAGGTTGTATTACAGAGCAGGATAAAGCAAGCATCATTCCTCAGAATTAATAAATGATACAAACTATTGTTGTCTAGCAGAGTCTAAAGGCATCCTGAATAATATGAGAATTTAAACGTAGGGCAACAACTGAATAGTGCTGACAATTGATAGAGAAATTATTACTCATGAAATAGGTCTAGTCACGTGAAACTCAGCCGAAGCCAAAGGATTGTCAAAGAGCATCCATAAGAGGGAAAAAGAAACAATGACACAAGACAACAGCTGCAGCCAAATAATCATCTTAAAGAGCATCCATAAGAGGGAAAGAGAAACAAATAGAAACAATATATACCAAAAAAATCAGCTAAGATATTATTGGGACATTAAGTTGTCTATATATATTATATGCAATTGTGTATATATATATAGGTAGAGAGAGAGAGAGAGGATAAATGAGGACTTCAAAGGATGTAGAGAACGTATGTACCTCATGAATAATCTTACAAGGCATTTCAAAGTAGTCCCATGTCATTCAATGAGATCCCATTGGACAAGATCCATCATGGAGCAAGCCACTTATTGATGATATAGTTTCAGTTGATAAAACCAAAGTACGAAATGACAAATTAGAATTACCAGAGTAACATAGGATTACTAATAACATATTTCAACTGAGGTCTCATGGAGCATGTCATTCACTGATGGTTTGGTTTTAGTCTATGAAACCAAAATGGGGAAATTAATAACTTAAAATTACAAGGAAACAATGGTTTTACTATTAGCGAACTGGGAATTTAGAATGTTGGATAATGTAACTCGATAATAGGATTAGATATGGGAGCAAGAAAAATGAAACAACTTTATGTGGAAACATGGAAACAGTTCCACTTGCATGAGTATAAAATGCATATTGTGGTATATGACAATCAACTCATCACAAACATGCTCAAGCAATCTCACCTAGCAATCCATAAAGAAAATGTTATGCAACTAGACTACTAGACTACCAGGAGATAGAAGGGAAGATCTCGAAAACAGAACAAACATGTTTGACTTTTACTATTTCCAAGTAACAGAAATGAACTAGGATGAATTTTCTACCAAAAAAATTCATGGAAATATAATTTAGCTGTATAGTTTGATATCTAAAACAAGTAAATGGATACAGATAATGAGAGAGACAATATCAACTGACAAACTAACATTTCCATTTGCACTATAAGCAGTAAAAACTATGCTTCCACTGGCAAGAAACAGGCTTCTAGGATAGATACCCCACAATTATTAATCATTAGCACAATACTTCAAATTAGAACATTCAACGCATATCAAGAAACTGTTTAAAGTAACTCGAAAGGTAGGATCAATTATATGAACAAAAGTAAGAGAAAAAGACATTAAAACCACTATCAAGTTTTCTTGACAGCTGATACTGACATAGAAGTATACTTTGTACTTACCATCTAGTGCATGAATTGCATCTAAAGCGTCCCTGCGATCATCAAACTCAACAAAGGCATAACCAGGCGGTCTTCTTGCAACCCAAACACTGCATTTATTCCATGGACATGAAAGAGGCCAACAACAATCATAATGCAAAACAAAAAAAGATAAAAGAAATATATCAAAAGATTAGGAAAGTAAAAAGGCCAAACTCAAAATAAAATTTTCATCAGTCGTCATCCTTTATTACACAATGAGAAAAGAAATGAATTATAATCATATGAAGAAAATTTTTGTATATTAGCACCATCTGAGAAACTTAGACATGGCCAGGTATCGTGGTTAAAACTATGTAGTATTATTTAAATTTGCGGCAAATCCAAACTCATGCAAAATTTTAATGTTTTAGATGAGAACATAATTGTGAGCTAATTCCATTCATACAAATATTCAATATAGCATTTGGGCATGTAGATTTCATGGTGATGAACAGTGTGGCAACCAGAACAGCAGTAATATCATAAGTATAAATCAAGTTAAGAAAATTAGATTGTGTAGGTGGATGGGGGTGCACCTTAACAAAACTAAGAACATATCACTACACAGGTAAGACAGAGCATCTAAATTCTTTAACACATTTTTTGCCAAGTAGACCAGCACAAAACAAATGAAAGGATCAAACAAAACATGCATAGATGATAGATCTACAAAAATATTGTTGACAATAAAAATAAATTTAACAAAGAAAATGCTATTTTGTCCCCTTAATAGAATTTATGTTAGGTACAGGAAATTATGAGAGGAGGCCACAGTTCAGTCCCGGCATAGGCTACGTGTTCATCATTGGCACAACAAGTGTGGACTTAGTCCACTTTTACGAGGTTCAATATTTTTTTCTGGAGCTAGTACACAAATAGTAGCATGGGCCAACCATATAAACATGCTATACAATTACAATAGCACAACAATATTTTTAAAATTTTATTACTTGTAAACTGACAAAAAATTATTTTGAATTTAACCCTACCCACATACAAAATGATCTTGGATGAAGATGAAAATATGAACAAAAGCATAATTCACAAATTGCCAATCACAGAAATGCTTTCATAAAAGATGAACTCATGCATGTACCAGGGTTAAATAGTAGAAATTCGATATAACCAACTTCAATCAATAAGCCTAAACATTAGAAGATATTCGTTCTCTAGAAAGATAGCATAGTTAATAAGAGGTACACAGTGAAGTTGGTTTCATGCAGAAATCATATGTTATATCATATTCTCACTCATTTAACCCTGGTGCAAAATAGCATTTAGGCATGTGAGATTTAAAAACCCAATATACTCTTTCTCAACATAGTGGATTGTTCACCTGAGACGCCAGTCTCCATAGTTTTTCCTCACAGGACTGTCTCTCTCTATCTCTATCTCTCTCTCATACTGGTATTGTCAATATAATTAGCGTAGCATGAGCATGCACCACTGCCTCAAGAATATAATTTCTTTAACACCAAGATTCGTACTCCAATCATTTGTCTTAAAATCTTTTTAATACATCCAGTTAACAGAGGGGAACTACATGGATCCTATGACTACTCAAATAATTCACAAGCATTACCCGACAAACAAAATTCTAAGGCATATCATGGACATGCCTGTATCAAGGCGGCAGATAGCATGTCATGGGCATGTCTGTATCAAGGCGTCAAATTTACGTGTGCCCAAATTCTATTAGATGAATACATGGTTTATCTGATAAAGGTCTATTCAACCTTTTTTTGCAAACCCCAAAAGGCAGAATCCATGTACCATGCCAACATATTAACAAAACATCTGAGGAACTACTCACAAACAAATATTTCAACTATTATTAGGCATCAACAACATATTTAACACCTCAAGACCACCAATCACCAACGCTTTAAACACATATTCAATAACATCTCACATATTCAAGAAAGTCATAAAAATTGAAATTCACCTCCTGAGAACACCGTAGATTCGGAATTCATCTTCGAGTTCTCTTTCTGAAACTCGCGGATCCAAATTCCCAACATAAACTCGAGACATTATCGTGACCTATTCAACATAAAACAAAACATTTAAAAATTACTTTCTTTCCTATGTTACAGAAAAATTTCAGATGAAATTTTCTGTAACAAGAAACGGAACCTTTAGAAACCCCAAGCTTTTGCTGATAGGAACAGTCGACCGAAACTAGATATTATATACACACATATATAGATCTGCAAGCGATATTTCTATGCAACTGGAAACCAAAATTGATATCTTACCTTACAAAATTGTGAGGGTTTGTGCCTCAATTGCGACTGAAGTGCGAATGGCTCAGGAACGAATAGCAGAGCCCTAAAACCCTAATACGTAACTGATTTGTGGGAGCAGCGTTAACTGATGTGGCCTTTTTAGGAAAATTAACTAAATTACAGTAACCTCCACTTAAGTTTAGTTTAATTACACAAAACTGAAGATACACAGAATACAATTACACGACAAATCTAAAAACAAAAAAATAGAATAAGAAAATATAAAAATAATAAATTATATTTTTATATATAAGAATTGATTTTATGTTATATATTGTTATTAACATTTTTTATAAAATATTATGATTAACAAAACAAAATAAGAGTTAAGAATTATATACATTATTTGAATGGTTAAATTTTGTCCGAAGTTATAATATATTTCTGATACTTGTTTTCTAAATAAATTTTAAATTTTTTTTAACAATTATATAATGATTAATTTACATTCTAATGTTCAAAATTTGTTTAAAATATGTTTTGAAGTATACAAGTATTGGATCATGGTCAAAGTATCTGAAAAATATCGAATACGTGTTAGAAATAAATAAAAAAATTAAAACTATGAATAAATTTAAAAAGTATTATACACGTATTCGTGAGTATTTGAAGAGTATCAATTTTTGATATGTCACTTTATAAGAATATTCGTACTTCCTATATTACAACAACATTTCTTCAAAAAAAATTAAATTTTTCGACAAGAGTGATGATACATAGTCTGAATTTGGACTAAACAAAATTTATGTGCGTCAAGTGGTGAGTTATACCACATGATGTCATGTAGTGGTGCATCATTTTAGAGATGTCAATTTAACTCGTCTTGTTCTTAATAGGACGGGTTTAGATTATACTAATCAGGTTAGAGACGAATTTGAAAAATAATTTAAAATTCGCTAAGTCCCAATTAATAATAAATATATAAATAAATATTATTTTATTAGTTATAATTTTTTTTTCATTTTTATGATAATTTTAAAATTTAACAACATTTTTGTTATTATCATTTTTAAGTATTTGTCTATACTTTTTTTTTATTTACAAAATTTATCATAAATTCATTCAATTTACATTATATTTTTAAATATATATATATACGGGACACCCCGAATTCACCCCAATTTTAATGTGGAAACGTTCTAAAATAAGTTTTAAAAAAAAATATATTCATAAAACAAGTTTAGAATAAAAGTGTGTCGTCCCAAACCGTCCGTTAACATCCCTGCACCACTCTCCACTCACATGAATCTCTTTTGTATAAGTTCAATTAGGATTATAAATTATTATTTTTTTGAATTTTGACGGATGTTAAGTCATGCTGTCGCGATATTTTAATATCATTAAAGTATAAAATATCATTAAAGGAGAAATGTGGGAGCGACATTTATGTGCGAACAATGTGACAATCACGTGGGCAGTGATACGGGCCAATTAAAGAACTACACATGGAAATCAAAAAAGACTAATGAAGACTCGCTACGTAGGCTTTGCAATTGACCTATAGAAATACGACACATGGACAACTTCACGGATAGTTAAAAAGTGTGGATCATGGGCTATAAAATGGCTGGGCCGTCGCTAAAATTGTGGACTATGGACTACGTATCTGTTGTGTGGTTATTAAAGGCATGGGCTGAATTGTGGGAATGCACATAATGGGCCGGACACATGAAAAATGAACAAAAGTACAACAACAACTCCCTACAGAAATGGAAATAGAAATAGGCTCAAGAGGTTAGGAATTCTAGTCGTACACCGTGCAGTGTGCACAAAGTTTCCGTTTGAGCAGAGTCTGGGAGAGATGGACGTCGATAAGCCTTACTCCCATTTTTTGGAGAGATAACTCCCAAATCTCGAATCCGCAACACATCACTTTAGGCAAGGACTCTTATCATCGCACTAAGGTTCAACACGTTGGGAGTTCTAGAGTGCATGAACAAAGAAGTGGGTGGCTAGGCCCAATAACTACCTAAGGCTTGAACTATAAAAGGAGTTTCATCATGTACTTTCAATTCTAGTTATTTCAATACAAGTCATTTCAATTTCATAATTTACTTACACTTTACAATAGCTCTTAATCGGTCACCATTATTCTTTTTTTTTTCTATAATGATTTATAGTCCGATTCGGATCATGTGATAGGGCCCACCACCCCCCACACAAGCCCCCTTTCCGACTAGTCCCAATTCAACTCTTTTTGTTTTTGTTTTATTACATTCGAAGTATCCAATTTTGTTTTTAATTCCAATTTGCAATCTCGAAAGTCCTTGTTTACAAAGCATTTAAATCCCAAGAGATATGTAATTTCATTGACAATCATTTGATCTTCTTGGTTATTCGATCGAATCATAGGAATACAGTGTTCGGCACATATTCTTTCTTTGAGTCTACATTAAACTTTGGCACCCCCACGTTCTTCCATATCGAGTCAATCGATATAGCTGAACACATATATTTAGCATTACAACTCAAATATTACAAAAGAGGGCCAATGAAGTACTTACCTTGCATTGCAATCCAATAAAAATCTTGAGGTCGATAAACACCATCCAAACTATGTCTACACCATCACATTTAATGATTTTGAAATTTTCATTACAAAGATTGAATGCCTTGTGTACACAAAACAATTTAATTCAACAATGCAAATTAAAAAATATATATATGAAAAACATACTAAATCCATCTCTTTCCATTGAATGACCTATAAAATTATTAATAACCATAATTTAGTTTAAAAGGTGTTTACTCTCTATTTTAATTGACATGAAAAACAATATAAAATTAATAAAAATATATATAAGTAATAAAAAATTGGGTAAACTTCGTTGACACCACCTGAGGTTTAAGGTATTATCAAACGGCTATAACTTTGTGTAATTTTGTCATCAACACCCCCTTCCTGTCAAAAGTAGGTCGTGTTAGACCATTTTTTCATGGTGAAAAAATCATGTTATCCTTTAACTTTTGACTTAACCTTTTTTAATATTAAAATTGCCTATTTAACCCTGCCTAATGGACCAAAATGCCCCCAACTATGCCCTATTATTACATACTCACTGTTATTACATTATATATATATATATATATATATATATATATATATGTACATATATATGCGGAGCACCACCACCGCCACCAACCACAACTACCACCACCAGTTAACCACAACCACCACCACCGCTTCTCTCTCTCTCATCTCCTCCTTCAACCACCACCGCCACCAACCACAACCACCACCGCCACCACTGCCACCAACCACCACCACCATTGTATACACACACACACACACACACATATATATAACAAACTAGAGAGTCCGATGGAGGGTTTCGATTGGGGCTTGTGTACGGTGAGTTTCGATTGGGGCTTGTGGTGGTTCCATTTGATCGGAGGGGTTGTGTACAATGGTTGATGGTTTGGGATTTGGCTTGCGACAATGGCGATTTTATGCAACGAGCTAGGGTTCTCTCTTTTTCTCTCTCTATATGTATATACATTACACACACATAATTTGTGGTGATGGTGGTTATGATTCGTGGTGGGTTTTGTGCGGTGGTTGCAGGTTTGGGGTTTGGGTTGCGAGTTTTGTGTTTGGCTTGCGGCGGCGGTGGTTTTAGCACCGGTGGGTGATGGTTTTGGCACCGGTGTGTTTGGCTTGTGTACGGTGGTTGCTGGTTTGGGGTTTGGCTTGCGACGATGGCGGTAGCTATGGTTAACTGGTTGTGGTTGATGACAGTGGTGGTTGGAGGAGGAGATGTGAGAGAGAGAAGCGGTGGTGGTGGTTGTGGTTAACTGGTGATAGTGGTTGTGGTTGGTGGCGATGGTGGTTGGAGGAAAAGAACAGGGGTGGTAGTTATGGTTAATTGGCGGTGGTGGTTGGAGGAAAAGAATAGGGGTGGTGGTTGTGGTTAATTGGCGACGGTGGTTGTGGTTGGTGGCGGTGGTGGTTGGAGGAGGAGATGAGAGAGAAAGAAGCGGTGGTGGTGTTTGTGGCAGTGGTGGTGGTTATGGTTGATTGGTGGCGGTGGTGGTTATGGTTGTGGTTGGTGACAGTGGTGGTTGAAGAAGGTAAAGAGAGAAATAGTGGGCATATAATTATGAGGGCATTTTTGTCATTTTACAATTCTAATATTTTTATATTAAAATTATTTAAATAATCAGGGACAATTAGGACATTTCACTTATTAAAAAATTAAAAATTCTGATAAGGGGTGTTGGAGACAAAATCGCACAAAGTTGTAGCAGTATGATAGTACCTTAAACTTCATGGAAGTGTCAATGAAATTTACCCTAAAAAATTAATAAATTAATAGTGGTATAGATATAGTAGATTTTATAAAAAGGATATATATATATATAATTTTGAAATATATTATTATTATTATATAGTTTACAAAAAGATCTGTTCAATGAATTTATTGCTACAAATCAGTAGATGATGAGTAGGGTAACAGTGGGATGATTATATTGCAAGTTGGATTATTTGCATTAATGTTTGATATGTTCTTCTCATCTTCCCATCTGAAGATGTATCTATCACTGATATATATATATATATACACACACATCACTGGCCTACATGAGTTGCTACATAAAAAACTTTATGGGTTTTTCCAGAGAGACTACCAATAATTAGTTGATAATTTCAATTTTCAGAAGTTTGACGAATCTTATCCCCCAATCAGTTTTGTCATGATTTTCTTGAAGGATCGTGTATCTTGTTAAATCATAGACAACCACAGCTTACCTCACAACCTTGATCCGTATCATTTATATCTTTTTTGTCCTCACTCCTTCAATCATTGAATTTCAAATTATTTGAAATATATATTTCTTCTTATTTAGGGTTTTTGATGAGATTGAGTTATATATATATAGATAGATAGATAGATAGATAGATTATTTCTAAGGGCTTTGATTAGAGTTGTGTGATTCATAACTATCCCTTACTAATAAATGTGTGATTCAAAAATAATTAATATTTTGACTTTATTTTATACAAAATGATTTTTCTTAGTATTTAAAATTGTAAAATCTTCACGCTATTAGTTCGAGGTTTTACCATTACAATTGAGATATGCAAAAGACATGAAAGATTTTTTAGTTTATCATTTTCTTTTTTTTTTTAACTGCACATTTGTGTTGTCTAGTTTAATTCTTTAGACAATTTACTTTTAACTTTGAAGAATGAGAAGGCTCTAGAATCCATTCAAAAAAGGAGGAGAGTTACGTTAAATAATTTACGATTGACATTAAACCTTTGTGAGACTCACAGAAACTCTTGAATCCTTGTTGAAACTTGTGATATGAAAAATGTTAGTTCTTATGTTGAATTCTCTAACCTTTCGTAAAAGACAAGGTGAAATGTTAGATATTTTGTTATCAAGTGTTTTGGCCAATATATCATTAAACTGTTATGCAATCAAACGTGTCAGTTTTATTCAATTTTTTAATCGTGTGACAGTTTGTGATTTGGACTATATAGTTCTGGACAATCTAATAATATTTTTTTGAAAAATAGCACAATTTTGACTTTTATCTCTCTTTGAAATTTGGTTTCATTTGAAAGGAACCCAAAAAAAAAAAAATTTATTTGAAGCTACATGCAATGGAAGGGACATTTGATGTCCGTACATTGTTCATGAGATGCTATACGAAGTACATATGATTGGTAAAGTTATTTGATGTCCATACATCTCATAGACATTTGATTTCCGTACATGTAAAAGATTTTCTAGTTTACCATTTTCTTTTCTTTATTTAACTGACCTCCCATGATAGATATTTGTGTCCCATGGTGAGCAAAAAATGTCATGTTAATATTTTGTCATCAAGTTGTGCTTTCTAATAAAAACTAAATCAAATTGGTATTATAAGGATAAATTTGGTATTATGAAATTTTAGCAAAAGGCCTTTCGAACACAAACAAGAAATCGGTGACATGTCATTATCCCATTAGAATGGAGTCACACGAATTCTCTTTTACCTACTAAAATTAACTCTTTTAAAATCATTTTTAATAACCTCATATTCGTCTTACAACTAGTCTTATTCGTTTGACCGGTACGCTTCTAGGTCTCCGATGTATTTGTTCAAATCATTTAAGTTTACTCTGTCATTTTTTCACTAATGAGTATCATCTCTAATTTTTCTTTTACACTCTCATTAGTGACCATATCTCTTTTTGTCACTCAACTAATTCATTTTAGCATTTTCATTTCTGCTATATGAAAGCGTTGTTCTTATTTATTTTTTAGGACTCAATAAACCCCTCCATCCAACATAGTTGGTCTAATAACGATCTTATAATTTTTTTTTTCTCATCCTGTACAATTTCATTAGTTTGTCTCTACTTAGTCCAATCTACTCCAATTTTACTAATTAAATTATTATCTATCTCTTTGTTTTTTTGTATGATCGATTGTAGATATCGGCCACACAATCATGTCTAAGAGAAGAAATTAGTGTAAATATTTTTAAAAAAGAGAGAAGAAATCCTTCTAATTATTGTAGAATGAAGAGGAGGTCCACGTAGTTTACTTTTTTTTATTTTATTTTTAAGGGACAGGTGATTAACAATAAAGTTTAACATAATTTGGTCCCACATAGTAAACGGTTTGGTATCTTTTTGCTGGGGCTTTAGCACTGCATTTCCTACATATGTGTGTGTGTGCATAGATATATATATATATATATACACACATATGCATCTCTTTATCTAAGTATCATGGTCGGCCAATATTTATAATAACAATTTGTGAATGGATGGGTTTGTTTGCCTGTTTCTTTCCATTCCCTGTCATGTTTTCTTTTTTTTTTATATCTCATTACTCATTAAAGGCAAGTGCTGTTTAAATGGGAAGCGTGAAATTGGTTGTATTGGGTCGTGGGTTAATACTATATTTTTTTTAGATGATTATACTTCCAAATGACTACATTCAATGATATATAATATTGACTGAAGCACTCTAAAGTTGGAAGACATTCGATACATCCTTCGAGAAAATCGTTTAAAAATAAAATAAATAAATAAAGTCTTATTGGAAGGATACAACCACTATTTTATCTTATATTTTTTTTTGGATGACCGACATGAAAGGTCGGTGGATGAGATGGTGTGCTATAAGATCCATAAGAAAGTGTTTATTATTCATTTTATTTGTACAATATCACTCTCGAAAAATTATTAGGTAGTCATGAGTTTACCTGTCTCGACCAATATTGAAATAAAAAAGAACATATAAGCAAATGTGGCACGTTGCTATTGACCAGAGACCAATGGTTTCGGGACTATTTAATAATCTCTCATCACTCTCAAGAAAATACAACCTAATTTACATAAATCTTCTTAATATGTCACTTTCATGCTATTTTGCGTTTTGTGAGTATTCCATTTTGCTACTCTTTTTAGATGATATAGAATTTATTACTTTCGCACTCTTTTTTTTTTTTTTATAGGAGACGTAGAATATAACCCGTATATTAAAAATTTATATGATAAAAACTAATGCCATTTACAGATGCAATCCTGGCCAGCCCACTATCGAATCAACCTCTTGAAATTTCGTTCTATTGGGCCCTAACATAGAACTGGACAAAATGAAGGGTTTGCATCATAAAATTGGACCACACTGAAATGGTGGGCCTAGCCCATCACAATCCAGCACGTGTCATCAACAATTGTTTAACAACTCGTGAGAGTCCATATAATACAACTCATCAAGTGGTGTCAATTTCGCGTCATCGGACAATGACTAAATGGGGAAGGCGTCGGTCAGCACTCAAAATTTAGGTAAAGTATATGAAGGGACCCGTTATTGGACATTACTCTATATTTTTAGGTACACACTGCAGACCTCATCTAACACACCACTCAAAATTTAGTTAAAGTATATTGGGGGGGACCCACATAACTCAATATTTTTACTCCACACCAAATTTACTTAAAAAAAATATTAGGGAACCCTCTCAATTTAGGTAAAGTATATTAAGGGACCCTTTATTACTCTATATTTTTAGGTACACACTGCATACCTCATCTAACACACCACTCAAAGTTTAGTTAAAGTATATTAGGGGGACCCACATAACTCAATATTTTTACTCCAACCAAAATCTAGTTAAAAAAAAAATTAGGGAACCCCTCTCAATCAATTTTTTTAGGTAAACATTCATTTTCATGTCATGCCATGTCATGCTCGAAAAAATTTATAAAAAAAAAGAGTGTAACACGATATAAATACAGCGATGCAATAAATTTTAAAAAAATAAATCATGAATACAATAGAGATATGTCAAAAAATAGTAATATAATATATTGTTATATGTATATTAATTGATAGGGTGTTTGACTCTAATTATAAAGCCAGGTGACGTCTACAATAGTGATTTATGTGACGTGGATAAGAGATGTATTTTGATTAGAACTTTTCTATCTTCAGATAAGCTTGCGGAACTCAAGAATCAGTCTCCTACTAAGACATGTTCTCATCTGACTATTATAAATACATGGATAATCAATATTCCAAGTATGCAATAAATACCCTATGAGTGCCCTTACAGCTTTCAAAGCCTTTCTGATATATGGCTTCAGCGTGAGAATTTAATCGGCCGGCACCACGCCGGTATCTTTCCGGGTACCTTTTGTTTGTCCTTTTACAGGTTTGCGTTTGATTAGGTCGGGAGTGAATTTGTGCTTTATTAGTTGGCACCGTCTGTGGGAACGAAATCAAACTTGATTGTTCTACACGAAGCATGATGTGCCTACGATCTGGGCTAGAGACAGCTGTCGGTCAGAATCCATCTGCCGATCACCATCTAGCTGGCCAAAATCCTCCTATCGAGCACAATCCCCCAGCCGGCCAAGATCCTCCTGCCAGTCTTATCGGACACTATCAGCCAGTCGGTCAGGATCCATCTGTCGGTCATAATTCGTTCGCCGTACCAGACCTAGCCGTCCACAATCTTCCTGTAGCGAAAAAATGAGGTATGTAGCCCCCTGGTCAGGTAGACTTGCCTGGGGTACTCCCCGGAGCCCCAAATAAACAGGAGGGTGTCACAGCGTTAAAATACCAAGTTCAAAACTTAAATTAGAGTCTGATCCAGGTACTCCAACAAAATACGACAATTCTGCAGCACCTCCCTCCCGTGGTACCAGTGTTATCACGGAGTCACCTTAAGCCAGTCTATCCGGAAGGCAATGATCTAAGAAGCATGGACACGTACACGGGACATGGGTACGACACGACACGGATACGGCGACACGACAAATTTCAAAAAAATAGGATACAACACGGCGAGGGATACGGTTATGAAATAATATATTAATATATATTCAACAAGTTAACCAATATCCATAATACCATAAATCTAACAATAAAAAAATAATAAATCACACAATACTTTAATTTATTATCAAGCAATTAATGTATTTTCAAAAAGGATGTTCATTATATTCAAACACACTACTAGAATCTTGCATATTACTTATTTTTCTAATAACAAACAAATAAATT
The DNA here is from genome assembly GCA_026545225.1 of Cornus controversa. NCBI lineage: Eukaryota > Viridiplantae > Streptophyta > Magnoliopsida > Cornales > Cornaceae > Cornus > Cornus controversa. The sequence goes on from CM048848.1 coordinate 46,497,821, forward strand.
TAAATACAAAATACCAAATAAAACAACATGACTTTATGTTAAATAAAGTTATATTGGCTTTTTTATTGTTTTGTTTCTAAATTTATTATTTAGGAATTTTAACTAACTATTTTTTATTTTTAAAATTTTTTATTTTAGAAAATACTATATATATATAGAAAAGGACATAATAGTCATATTAAATGGTATATATGTCATTATAGTTATTTCAAGGGGTCAAGATGTCAACTTTTAGAAGATGAGGGGTTGAAATGCTCAAAAAAACAGTTCAAAGGGCTCTTTTTGTAACTTTAAAAAAGTTCAGGGGTTTTTTTGCACTTTTAAAAATTACAAAATGTACCTCACTGTGTCCCCTGCGTGTCCTAAAAAAAATTTCAAGACACTTCTAAGGAGTGTCTGACACGTGTCCGAGTGTCCGACACGGGCACGACACCCCTATACGAAGTGTCCGTACTTTCTAGGCAATGATGTTGTGCGAGATAGTGAGATTCTGGTAGATGACGCGGCCCAGAGCCACGTTAGAACCCATTCACATAGTTCCGTCTGAAAGAGCTAATGCTCATGGGGATTCGGGGTTCAGGGCTCAAACTCATGGAGATTAGAGGCAGCCAGGGGAAACTACTTATTACGGCATAGAGATGCAGGACCTCAAAATTAAGGTAGAAAGTATGGCCCATGCCATTAAAGGAAAATGCCTTGCTACAGTAGAGGATCTGGTCAACCTCCCTTTTACCACGGGAGTAATGAATTGTCATTTGCCCAACAAGTTCAAGATGCTCACCCTTGAAAACTTTGATGATACTAAGGACCCGCTAAACCATCTGGAGACCTATAAGGCTCTTATGTACCTCCAAAGAATACCAGATGTACAGAGTCTTTTCCACTACATTGAAAGGTTCTGCATGAGCATGGTTTAACAGCTTGAAACTGTGTCTGTACATTTTTTCAAAGAGTTAAGCTGGTTATTTGTGAGTATTTCATTACTGCCCGAAGACACAGAAAGTCTGCCACTTATCTTCTAAACGTAAGGCAGACTAAAGGAGAATCGTTGCGAGACTATATCAACCGGTTTAATAGAAAAGTGTTACAAGTTGATGCTTTGGACGACAAGGTAGTAGTTACCGCATTCATGGGAGGCCTGCAACCCTCAAAGTTCTTGTACTTAATCTCTAAACATCCACCATAAAGTATGTCAGAACTACTTATAAAAGCCCAAAAGTACATAAATGTGGAGGATGCCCTGGATGCACGAAGGGAAAAAGGCGATGGCGACAGAAAGACTGATAAGAAAAGGGGAGAACAGTCCATTAAAGAAAAAATGGACCCTAAATATAACAAGACAACACGAGAGCTGAGCGATAAGTCATCGCGCCGAGATAAGGGATTCAATTTTATCCCTTTAAACACATTGATAAGCCAAATTCTCCTCTACATTCAAGATGATTTGGTAGTAACATAGCCCCCAAAACTCAAAATGGATCCTTCTAAGAGATCCCGTGACAAGTATTGCATATTTCACCGTGATCACAGACACGACACAAACGAGTGCATCAACTTAAAAAGGCAAATTAAAAGTCTAATTCATAGGGGCCAACTGAGTAGGTTTGTGGTTGGAGATGAAAGGGGGGCACAGAACCGATCACGGGATGGCAAAGATGACAACATTAGGAAAAACTCACTATTGAAAGAAATCAAAGTTATCTCAGGTGGACTTGTAAGCGGTGGAAAGTCCAAGGCTGCTCGTAAAGCACATGTGAGAAAAGTTAGAAGTTTTTGCGAAGTGGGTAAGGTGAGCCAGTCACCCTCTTAGGCCAAGCACCCTTGACTGGATGATCAGATCATAACCTTCTCAGAGGCAAATGCGAGGGAAATTCAACAACCACATGATAATGCCCTGGTGGTTACACTAACTATCATCAATTTTACAATTAGGCGAGTGTTGATCAACAATGGCAGTTTTGCTAACATCCTGTTTGTAGGGGCCTTTGACCAAATTAACATTGGTAAGGAAAAAATCAAGCCTTCTAAGTCCCCGCTTATCGAATTCTATGGGAGAAACTTTTTCCACTTGGTATTATTGACCTGTTGTTCATTGCAGGTACAAGCCCAAGGCAAGTCACCGAGATGATGACATTCTTTATGGTAGATTGTCCATTTATGTACAATGTTAGTATGGGAAGAGCTACTTTAAATGCCATAAAGGCATTGACCTCCATTTACCATCTTCTCGTGCGATTCCCTACTGAATATGGTATTGAGGAACTAAGGGAAATCAAACAACTGCCTGAGAATGCTACACCATTTCCTTGAAAGAAAATAATGTACCAAAAACTTTTAGCATTGAAGGCCTAGAGGTTGAAGATAAAGAGGAGGTCCGCCATGTGGAACCAATGGAAGAACTAATTGAAGTCGACTTGTATAAGCCAGACGCTGGGAAGAAGGTGAGCTTGGGGTCATCTCTCTAACCCATGGCTCAAGAGGAGCTTGTTCAATTCTTTAGAATAAATAGAGATGTGTTTATCTGGTCCCATAAGGACATGGCGGGGATTGACCCAACAATTGTTATGCACCAGTTGAATGTTGACCCTATCGCCAAGCCTGTTAGACAGAAGAGACGAACTTTTACTCCAGAAAGAAATTTGGCAATCTCTGAGTAGGTGAATAAATTATTGAAGGCCAAATTTGTACATGAATCACACTACCTAGACTGGTTAGCAAATGTAGTCTTGGTAAAGAAGCCTAACGGTAATTGGCGTTTATACGTAGATTTTATCGATCTGAATAAGGCATGCCTAAATGATAGTTTCCTCTCTTTGATATGCTTGTGGAGGGAACAACCGGGTGTGAGTGACTTAGTTTCATGGATGCCTACTCGGGTTATAATCAAATCCAAATGCAACCGTCAGATCAAGAGAAGACGTCTTTCATAATAGAGAGATGACTGTACTGTTACACAATAATGCCATTTGGCTTGAAGAATGCATGCGTGACCTACCAAAGGCTGATTAACATAATGTTTAAATAGCAAATCGGCAGAAACATGGAGGTATATGTCGATGACATGCTCTTCAAAAGTCTGAAAGCTGCAAACCATTTGTTTGACTTGCAGGAAGCCTTTAACGTCCTCTGAAGGTATAAGATAAGGCTCAACCCAAGTAAGTGCACTTTTGGAGTCTCATCTGTAATTTTTTTGGGTTACTTGGTCAGTAAGAGGGAATAGAAGTCATCCCAGAGAAGGTTAAGGTAATCCTTGACACAAAATCTCCCTTAATGATCAAAGAAGTCCAGCGATTAAGGGGTAAGATAGCGGCCTTGAACAGACTAATCTCTCGCGCTACAAACAAATGTTTTTCGTTCTTCCAGGTCCTCAAAAAAGCCTTTGAATGGAACCCTAGAGTGTGAACAAGCCCTGGTTGATCCAAAATAGTATCTTAGTTCACCCCCACTCTTATTTCGTATGCACACGGGGGAATAGCTATACCTGTACTTGGCCGTTTCCCTTGTAGCGCTCAATTCTGCCTTAGTACGAGAAGATGAAGGGGTTCAGAGGCCCGTAACTATGCCAACAGGGTATTTCGTGGGACTGAAGAAAGATAGCCTATAATAGAGAAACTGGTTTTGGCCCTGGTCATGTTAGCCAGGAAACTTAGGTCGTACTTCTAAGCACACACAATAGTGATATTGATTGATTAACCACTTCGGCAAATCCTTTTCAAACTCGAACCTTTTGGATGACTTTTGAAGTGGTCCACGGAGCTGGGGGAATTCAACATCCGGTACAAGACAAGGTCGGTAATGAAAGGTCAAGTACTTAGAGATTTTATAGTCGTGTATCCACCAGAGGAATGACAGACATCGGTGGAAGAGCAGGAGGGACTCATTCAACAAGATAGATAGGACCTAATGAACCCAGACTCTACATGGAAGTTATTTTTAGACGAATCATCGAATGCGCAAGCCAGTGGAGAGGACCTAATTAAAAAGGTTATTCTACTCATTTGTTGATAAACTATTGAGGTTTGCTCAAATTTTATCCAATAATCTTGGTCTCACATCTAAATTGGTCTAGATAAGGATGACAAAATAGCTCACCCCATTTAGGTTTCAAGGATTGTTTAATGGTTTTGAGTGGGAATGGATTTTATAGTAAAAACTCGCATGAATGTCGGGTGGAGACGAGGGAAGTCACCCCGCCCCGCCCCATTTATAATGCAAAAATACTATTTTACCCTTATACCTTATGTTATATACAAAATTTCCTATGTTGTTGAAAGAATGCTAATATTTGGGTAAATTACACTCACACTTCCTAAGATTGTCTTTATTACGCACGGTGGTTGAGATTGACCTTTATTACACTGACCACCTTTATTGATTGATGAACATTAAAAATCACGTGAAATATCATTGATGTCCTTCATTTTTTAAAAAATAAAATTATCCTTCATTTTATGATATTATTTTAACTCAAAAAATATGTAACGCAAAATGTCAATTGTCCTATTTACATAACATAGCACGAAGTAAGAACCCATTCATCATTTTCGATCTCAGGAATGAACGATTTTGAACCTTGTGTTAAGATTCACCATAGATTTAAAGCGATTCGTCAATGAGTCATGCCAAACCAATTTCATCAACCTCTTCATATTCCAGGCAAATATATTCTTATGGTCTCACCTATATAGATAATCATGTACTGGTTAAATAACGACTCTTGAATTCTATCAAAGAAAGTGCTCTCATGGAATGAAGATGCAAGGACCTTAACAATGAGGATTTTCACTAGCTATAAAAATTTACCCATCAATAAAATCTAAGTGCTCACATGGTATGATTAAACCCCAATTGAAGAGAAACACAATCAATGATTGATTTCAATGTTTGCAATTATAGTGTGAGCAATGGTTTTCTAGTTTTATTCATTGTCATTTTTTAAGAATCAAAGCCTTACTAGTATTAGTAATGAATACATGAGCTTTCATTGGAATATGGTAAAGACTTGTGTGGAGAGATAGAGATAGAAATCATATGGATGGAATGTAGAACTTGGGCTAAGATTGAGATTAGGTTTAAGGCTTTGTTTCGAGATAATAAAGTAAGGCAAATAGGAGGGAAAAATGATATTGTCTTAGAGAAGAATGATGTGATTTGTGATTTACCGTGGTGATTGACCATTGTTGAGCCATCAAGAAAGAGCTATATATATATATACATGTTTGTCTATATATAGAGAGAATGGTGGATGTCATTGTAATTTATGAATCTTAAAAAGGTAATGTCTTTGCAGGTAGTGGAAGGGAAAATCCATCACAACACTAAAATTTTTTGAGTGTTTAATGAAAAATTAATGTTATGGGTGTCGTGGTTAACACGCATAAAACCTTGGGGGTGGTTAGTATAATAAAGGACAATCTCGACTACTGTGTGTAAAAAGAACAAATATTAGGGCTGTGAGTGTAATTTACTCATATTTATTTGGTTAATTTGGTACAATTATGTAAGTCTTGGAAGAATGCTTATTTGATTTATATTCTTAAATATGAGTTTTTAAAATTTAAGTGAAAAAATTAGGGGGAAATCTTGAGTCAGAATTTAAACAAGGCATGATAACTCATTTGGGTATGAGGATAGGGTTCCAGGTTTGCTTACTAAATAGTTTTGGAAGGGGACGGGGTGAGGGACCTTAAACGGGGATGGGGAAGGGACCTTACTCTCCGCATTTCCATCCCTAAGTCCAGAGGGTTGAGGTATTAAGACAATGGCCAATTACCATGGCCCTTCTTAGGTAGCAAAATCACATTATGTGAGAAACTTAATTTTTGGGTGGCAAATTTCGATGTCAAAACCTGGATTGATCGAGTTATAATTTTCTTTTATTTGTATCTTGATCATCCTAGTTGAAAATGAAATGCATGGATATCGCTGATTAGATGAGAATATCAATTAGAACAAGTATGGGAGTGAGAACAGTACACACATTAGTTGGGTTGAACTAGGACCTCAAAAAATATTTTTAAAAGATTTTTTAAATTTAATTTAACTTTTTCAGGAAGTTCAACCAGTTGAAAATTCTCCAACCCATTCAACAAGTCTTGGTATCTGAGACCTGTAGTGGTATGCAAGAGATGTTAGGGACTGAAGAAACCTGCAACTATAGTATTCAATCTTGTGTCAATATGCTTGCTTCAATCATAAAGATGTAAAAGGAAAATAAGCCTAGCCTAGCCTTTGTAGGTTTCTTTCTTATTAGATTTTTCTCTTTTCTTCTTCATTCTCTCCTACTCTTTTGCTTTTTTCATTTCACTAAATAAGCCCCGCTCCCTAAGGGGCCCCTCTTTGATAAGGAACTGACTAAGTAGTAATTTTCTCATGTTTCCCTTTTTCTTCCCAATGCGAATTCGATCTTTTTTTCACAGTGACAAGTTTTTTCATAAACTCTAGGCTCTTTTCTGTAATAGCAAGAATATTTTTGTTAATGCTAGAACCTTTTGGCTATGTAAACCATTAAGTATAGTGAAGGCTCTATCTAAAGCTGGGAAATTTCTAACAAGTTGAAATCCCATGAAATCCAACCAGTTGGACTTTTTGCCAACCGGTTGGAAAACACTTTTTTGGTGTAGTAATTACATGATTTAAATGTTTTATATATTGTTTAAAGTCCAACCGGTTGAACATTTTGCTAACCAGTTGAAATGTTATTGGGACTTGTGATTTTGCTACCTTACATAGTTTAACCGGTTAAGAATTTATCAATAGGTTGCACTTGTCCTGACGTGTACAAGACTTTATGTTTTTAGATATATTTTTTATTTATTTCCTAACTAAATTTGTTGAGATTGACAATAAAATTTTGACAATATTTTCCTACTTTTACTTGAACTCTTGTATATAAAAACTCTTTTATTCTCCTGCTCAAGACACATATAAGAGATTATTATTTATCACAGGGAGAGCTTTTAAGAGAGTTTTTGGCTAGGAAAATCACCATTAATCTTTTTTATTTTTTTTATTTGAGAGCACACATTTATACATGAGTGATATAAGGTGCTGTTCTCTATCTGATCTATTAGATTATATATTTTCTATTATATTTGCTGTTAGATTATACATCTTTTCCTAAACCATATAGGTTGCTTACACCTTCTACTAAACGATCTAGGACTAGGATTTCTTGTCTCCTAAGTTTATTTAGCTTCCAAAATTATATGCTTATAAATAGGCCTTTATGTATTATTCATAAAAGATTAATATCAATTCAATTCTCTCTCCTTTATTTTCTAACATGGTATCAGAGCCTATCAATTCTTGGTAGTCTTCATTATTGATTACCCTCCCCGTCTGGGATGACACCATTAATTCACTTCATCCCTGACGGTCAATCGTAGAAAATAACTTCTGCTTTATATATATATTATGCAGATAATAAAAAAAAATATGACAGCCCAGCTCAAATTCAATTCATTAACTCCCACTAGTATTTGTGTGTCAAAGTCATTAATTTCAATGAGTCTTTTTTCTGATTTTTAAATCAATTTTCATTCCAATGAGCAACTTTTGATCTTACTGTGACTCCAACAAGTTCGTTCTTTTGCAACTTATTTGTATGTGTTCACAGTCACTGTTGGTAACATTACCAGATTGCTTTCACAAACCATAGCATTTATGTGTCAAAGTCGCTGATTTCAATGAACTCTTTTTCTTATTTTCAAATCAGTTTTCACTCCAACGAGTAACTTTTGATTTTACCGTCGCTCCAACGAGTTCGCTCTTTTGCAATTTCTTTATATGTTGTAATACCCCGCTCCAACACATAGTATGATATTGTCTGCTTTGGCTTGAACCTGCATGGTTTTGCTCTTAGATTTTACCCCAAAAGGCCTTATATCATGGGCTTCAAATGGTATGAGACCTTTTGGGGTAAAACCTGAGAGAAAAATTGTGCGGGTTCAGGCCTAAAGTGGGACAATATCATACCATGTGTTGGAGCGGGGTATTACATATGTGTTCGCAACCACTGTTGGTAACATCACCAAATTGCTTTCATGAGTCATAGCATCTGTGTGTCAAAGTCGCTGATTATATATTTTCTATTATATCTGCTGTTAGATTATATATTTTTTTCTAAACCATATAAGTTTCTTACACCTTCTCTTAAACCATCTAGAATTAAGATTTCTTATTTCCTAAGTTTACTTAGCCTCCAAGATTATGTGCCTATAAAGAAACCTTTATGTATTGTTCATATCAATAAATTCAATCAATACAATTATCTTTCTTTATTTCTAACATGACTGACAATTCTACGATTCTAGTGCTTTCGAATCACCTGTCGTTGATTTACCTTCAATGTTAAGCGTCCTCCAATCCCAATGCCTTCGGAATCACCTGTCATTGATTTACTTTCAACGCTCAGCCTCATCTAATCCCAATGTCTTCGAAAACACCAGCAATATCGATCCACACCAACACAATCATCTCACGAAATCCGCTTCTTCAAGTGATTGAACTCTCCTTCGTATCACTCACGAACACCAAGATGAAGAAAAAATCATGTTGTCTTGATCGAACAAGAGGCGCTGGAAGTCGTTCTACTCTCATAGTAGATTGTTTCAACCAAAGACGACTAGTTTTCGTAGTTTTCCCCTTCAGGTCTTTCATCTGAGATCAATTTTTTCGCACCACTTTCACATCGCACTACTCACATATTATTCAAGTCAACACCAAATATTTTCATTTACTCGGATGGAAAGGAAGAATAGTTAAATTGTCCATGAAATTTGGTGTTGCAATATTTTCTGGTACAAATTTACAAGGCTTCCATTTTTTACAACCAAATGCATCAAAATGACGTCATTTTTATGCACATACAATACTTTATATAAAAAATACAACTTGCACACACAACACATAATTTGCACACATAACGCTTATTACATCAAGAATTCAATACTAACAACTAACGTTAGAACGAAAATTCTGCTATATTGTCTTATCGATGTAATACATGTGTGCATGCGCATCTTGAAATTAATGGTGGGAGCCATACAAGAGAAGATTGGAATTCATAGAAGACAACGAAGAGGCATATCAGAGATATTTAATGTTGAGTTTCTTTGAAGCTCAAAGTGTCCACGTTTCCGACACTTAAAAAGGGTTTATTTACCCACACGCAATGTTTAAATTGAAGAAGGTATTGCAAGGGGTCTTCAATTCATAGATTAAGACATAAAGCACGAATGGAATAAGGAGTGGTTGTAATGTTGAATACTAATAATGGACCTTGGATAGTCCAAATGGGAAACTATTTTTGTCTTGGCTTAGTTTAGCATGATGCTTTACCTAACTGACAAGTGACTGACTTTAAATGTTTCTTTATTGTGGCTTTGCTCAACCTACCCCGCCGCCTGAGTTGTTGTTCTTAATAATTTATATTATATATATATATATATATGTATACACGAACGTGTGTGTGTGACATTTCACAGGAAGTGATTAACACTCATACGTGTGAATTACTCTCAATTGTATTGCCGCGTGAACGACAAAATTGTGTAAAATAAACAATGGACAAGGCGTGACAATATATATTTATATATATATATATATATATATATTACATACGCAGAAACAATTGTTTTACATCAATATGATCTAATTTTCTTCAATTTTCAACTTTAGGTTGCCGATTTCATACTTTGAAACTCAAATGTATTTTTGTAAACACAATTTTTATCTTGTTATATGGGTTTTTGTGTCTAAGAAAATGAGAAAAAAAGAAGTATTATATATAGATTTTTTTATTTTTTGTATGCTATTGAGTTAGAAATCTAGCAATTAGACACGGAGAAGAGAAAAGAAAAAGAGAAATAGTCTGTAAAAATGCAAATAGCTCAAAAGAGAGTGACCTACTTAATAAGATACAGTATCTAATATAATATCTACATGAGTGGTGATCCACTCTCCAATTCCTCTCTTGTCTGGCTCTCTCCGAACAAGAGAGCAAATCATTTCTCTATCTACACACACACACACACATATATATATATTATCAATTTTTTCTATCTACATATTTGTTTTTTTTTTTTTTGTCACCGTTTGATTTCAAGTGGTAATTTTTAAACAAATAGAGTTGAAAACTAGAAGTGGTGTAATAGTTTTCTATCTACACACACATACATATATATATTATCATTTTTTTCTATCTACATATTTGTTTAATTTTTTTTGTCACCGTTTGATTTCAAGTGGTAATTTTAAAACAAATAGAGTTGAAAACTAGAAGTGGTGTAATAATTTTCTATGAAAAGATTGGAGACATATATATATAAAGAATAAAAAATAAGAAAATCAACAACAACATCATAATTTGGTACTAGCAAGAGGGTAACTTAGTTGACTTGATAAATTGACATCAATGTTAATATTTTCTATAGAAAACAAAACTTGTATGAGTTATGACAATTTTAGTTGATATATTGAATTGTATAAATGAACAGTAGACAAGAGGTTTATTGAGAGGAGTGTACTACAAGAAATCTAAGAGTGTAGCACAAGAAACCCTATAATAGTACAAACAACTTATACAATCTAACATAGTTAAAATAGTAGATATAAATGAGAAATAAATATGATAGATATAAAAAGGCAAAAGTGCAAACTAGTTACTTCTTATAGTTGTAACACAAGATGTACTGCACATGTAACATGGACTAATAATTCACCATTAATAATGTTTTCTATATATTGATGGGCAAAGAACATGCACTGCAAGCTATCTTTCCTATCAATTGGTTAACCTAATCATGTTCTACCCTTACCTATTAGTGGGGGTATTAGTGTCCTAAATCATGTTTCCTATGGTTTAATGTTTTCAACAAAAATAGAACAATTAGAGCCATTTCAATTTCTTGCCTAACTATGGAATCTGTTCAATTTAGGTGGAGTTTTCAATTTGTTTTCTAGGGTTTCATGATATTGAGATTCTAAATAAAATTCCACTTATTGAAATCATATATCATAAGAAATATATAGGGTCATGATCTACTTAATAAGCAAGAACTTTAAATTAATGTATTTTTTGGAAGAAAATCTAAGTTGGGTAGATAAGACTTGATGCACCGAAGAAAATTGAGAAGAGTATTAGTTGACAAACTTGATTTCAAATTGTTGACGAGTTTTGAAATAGATAAAATTATAACCACATCACTATTACGATAGAAAATGAAAAAAGTTATGAGAATATTATCGAATTCGCAAGTCAACAAAGTTTTCTCCAACTAGTTGAAATCGAAAAAGAAATTATAGAATTGAAAAGAAAAAAACACTTTTAGAGGTGGTATTGTTCCTAATATTTTGGATTAGGGGCGCACACTGTTCAGTTCAATTTGTTTCACAAAAACTAGAACCAAATCGAACCTTGAGCATTGTAGAATCGAACCGTGAAAAAACAATTTGGTTCGATTCGGTTCGGTTCCATGATTTGAACCTTCAAAAATAGAAAAAAATATATATATACCATAAATAATATAACATTAAAATTTTTATAATATAATATAATATATATTATATATAACATTAAAATTTTTATAATATAATATAATAGATATATATAGATACAACGATATGACAAATTTAAAAAAAATAGAATACAAATACGACAAGAATATGTCAAAAAATAAATAAATAAAAATATAATATTATACATAAAAAAATAACTTTTATTCTTTAATAATACAATAAATGTATTTAAAGTAATTATGCAAAATATAAGAAGTTCATTCTATCATTTAGGCAATTGCTACTTTATTTTTTAATTTACAACATAAACATCTATCTATTTATACTATCAATATATTGTTCGGGACTTTTAAAAAAAAAATTTATTACAATCTGACACTTAACCTATAATTTTTTTAATATTATAATTTTACTTAGACAAAAAAAAAGTACAAATTTATCAAAAACGTATCCTAGCTATATATCTTGACATATCCTAACCGAATTCCAAGCATATCTTACCGTATTCGAAATTAAAAAAGTGACAAAAGTATCATATGGCTTGATTTTTTTTTATTAGGAACGCCAAAGTCATTTTATTTTAAGGTATTTATCAAAATAAAATTGTTTATATTACCTCCTGAACAAAATAATGCTAAAAAATAAAAGTCAAAGAAAGTTAATAATTAACACGAAATGTTGTAGCGTGCTGATTATCTTATCTCCTCTACCTCTGCAAGTGTAAGGCGAAAGTTCGGACGAGTGTGTTGCCAAAAACACATATTAAAAAAAATCGTTAATTAATTAAAGAAAAATAAATTTTCTTGTCAGTATGTAGTCATGATGGAATATAAAATAATTCTCTCTCTCTACTCTCTCTTTTTTCTTTTTTTCATTTTTTTTTTCTCGTAAAACTCTCAACCTAATTATAATAATAATAATAATAATAATAATATATTATTATTATCATCATCTAAGTCAAGGAGAATCACCGAAGTGAAGGTGAGAATCAGAAAGTGAAAATGACAAATTTTATATAAAAGTATGTCTATAATACATTTAGTGTATCGAATCAATCTCAATTGTACGTGTACATGCACGATAAAATCAATCATGTATTTTGCACGCAATTCAAATTTACTTGACATATTTAAATTACACTCGACGCGTGCCAACACTGAACACAAAAACTGACATCCATTTAAAAAAATTATATATGACTTGGTTCATGATCACTTCTTGTTATTGATATTGGCCACGTGGTAAATATCAGCACACCTCTTTTGAACGTTTATGACTGACTAGTTGTGTTTAATACTGCAACGTTGATTAATCTAGAGTCAAACAAGTTGACAATTGTCTATTACTTTTAGAAGGAAAATATAAAGTGGGCATTGCCAATAAATATCTAGTCAATTTTTTATTTCATATCTTTTTAATGCACATGCCCATGGATCTATTTTACTTTTTCGCACATCAATCCATTTGAATTTGGACAATATTTATTTATTCATTGATGTGTAGATAAATTCTCTGATCGCTGATGTGTTCTAATAAAAAATAAATACATCAATTTTAAATAAAGTGTAATAAATAAGTATAATCAATCTCATTTATTATACTTATTTATTATATTTTAAACCTCATTTATTATACTTATTTATTACATTTTAAATTTAATTTTATAATTAAAGCTGATGTATTTATTTTTTACTGAAACACATCAGCGGTCAGAAGGGTTCATCTACATACCGGTGAGTAGGTAAGTATTGTCCTTTGGATTTTCCCACTTTCACAACACTCGATTTTTTTGAATTTATTTGGATGAGGACTTCAAAAAAATAAATTCTGAATTTATCCTAATAATTTAATAATTCTTGAATTATTTATAGATATTTAACTATGATGATTTTCTTCTTTTTTTCGAAAATTCTCAAGAAGTTCCAAATATCTAGACAACCGCACTCTTTTTACTCAAAGACATCTCGTAAAAGTAAAACAATGCATATTCTGGAATTTCTTCATTACAGGAATTCCACTAATATTATTTCTCTATTTTTTACTTTTTTTTCAATTATGCTAAAAAAAATCAAATATGTTATTAATCGGATTTTTATATGTAAATTTTTTTTGAAATAGTGAATAATTTCTCTTGCTTTGTCTTTGATGTTATAGTTTTGAAAGACTGAAAAAATATCACTAGCTTATGGTGATAAAGGAACATTATTAGCCATTGTGATAAAAGTTCAAAAAACAATCTTCTACAAAAGAATGTCCAATATTAGGTTTTTCTAGCACTCCTCTCCCAATCACCCACTCATACCAATAATGTAAGTTGTGGAGGTGATGAATAACAATGAATACAAAGATACACAATACAATGGGACCCAAAGAGGTGAGTTGGGAGAAGGATGAGAACCAGAAAAAGTCAAGAGTTCTAGAGGATGACATTGAGAGACTTCAGCTCATTGAATGAATTTAGTAATGGCGGTCAAGTTCTCTTCCATGCTCTAAGGACAACTTTATTTATAATATTTTGAGGTTCAAGTACTTGTAAGAGCATGGAAGAGAACTCACATGTGAGAAAGAACTCCTCAAAGTTTTGTTGTCTCAAGATTTATCTAACGAGAAGAATGTTGAGATTTGATGACTCTAGGTTTATGCATAAAATAGAACTTCTTGAGTCTGATTCTCTTAAAAGCACACGGTCACTCCAAGATTTATTTATGTGAGAAAGAACTCCTCAAGGTTTTGTTGTCTCGAGATTTTTCTAACGAGAAGAATGTCAAGGTTTGATGACTCAAGGTTTATCAATGAAGAAGAGCTTTTCGAGATTTAGTTTAGTGGACTCGAGGTTTTATCCATAGGAAATAACTCCTCAAAATTTAATTAATGGACATAGAGGTTTATTTGTGGTTAAGAGTTCTTTGAGATTTATTCAATGGCAAGGCTTGAATGTTGACTATTTGACTTCTCATGAGCCCTTGTTACTTGCGTGGTATGTGCCAAGAATTCGTTTAATAGGAATTAAATGTTAAGATATGTTTGGTAACACTTTCGATTCTAAATTTCAGTTTTTATTTTTATTTCTTTGAAAGTCATAGTATAAATTGAGTTTGGTAACGCAGTTTTTATTTTTGAAAAAATGAAAATGATATCAAAATTTTTACAATCTTTAGACATAATTTGAAAGCTTCAAAATGAAACTTTCAGTTTCAGATTTTATTTTTCAGTTCAATTTTTATTTCTGATTTTTTTATAAAATACAATAAATAAAAATTTTGTTTGGTCAAAAATATAATATAATACAAGAAATTAAAATTTTATAAAAAAACAAGAATACAAAAATTAGAAAATACAATAAATAAAAAAATAAAAAATATAAATATAAATAAAATACAATAAATACAAAATTATAAGTCAATAAGAATAAAAATCATTTATAAAATACAATAAATAAGAAAATATATATAATAATAATAATAAAGAAAATAATATATAAATACAATTATATATAATATAAAAATATAATATAATAAATACAAAATTAGAAGTCAATAAGAATAAAAAACTTTTATAAAATACAATAAATAAATATATATATATATATAAATATAAATATATATAATAATAAAGAGATATATGAAAGAAAATACAATAAAATAAGAGTTATAAATACAATTATATATAATATAAAAATATAAAAAGAAATAAAACAAGTATATATAATAATATATGACAATTACCAAAAAGATGCAAATGCTTAAAAATAAATTTTAAATTAAAATAAAGTCCTAACAAATATAATTTCGAAGGAAAGAATATACATAAAATATGTAATATCATATTTATGTTGGATAAAATGAGTTGAAATCATATAACTCAAACACAAATTTTAGTCAAAGATACCACTATTTTTTTTATAAAAAAATAATAATTTTGGGTTACCAAACATATTTTTAGATTTGTGCTTTCAAAATTTCAACCGCATATGATATTATCAGACATATTCTGCTTTTGAAAAAAATGACAATACAACATGTTTTCAGATTTTATTTTTCAGAAATCAGAAAATGAAATACAACAACGTTAAGCAAATCAAGTGAATTTCATTAATGAATTTAACTCTTTCTCAATTCACTCTTTTTTTTCTATTTTTATGCTTAGTGCATAGAATAATGTCATGGAATTAGAAATAAAAGAAATTCCAAATTATTATCTAGATTATTTTGTATTTTAAATGTTTTTAAAAAAAAATCAAATAAAGTATTTCTTTTGTTCTACTTCTAAAATGCTAGTTTTCATGCTTCCAAATGCAACATAATTATTAAATTCCTTAAAGGCCAGTTTGGTTGGAGAGAAATGGAAGGAAAAGAAAGGATAGATAATGGATGGAAATGATATATTTTGTTTGGTACAATTTTTTAAAAGAAAAGAAATAAAATGGAGGGATTTCGAGAGATACAAATTAGGTATGATGAGTAAATTTTGTTATCCTCTAAAAAAATGAGAGGAAATGAAACCAAAGGGTTACAAAATTTAATGAAACTTTTTTAATATTGATTTTGTCCTTATTTTTGTAAAAGATAAAATCAAAATACCATATTAATTTTAGAACATTTTTTTGTTCTCTTTAGCCATTTCTTTGTTTTCAAATTGTCACTCTGACTTGGATTATACCATCATTATATTTTGTCTCACCACTTTTTACTAATATATTTGCCTTAAATATGTAAAGATATAAAGATAAATTCATTAAAATAATTTTCTTTTACTTTTTTTTTCTTTAAACATGATTAAGTGATAACACTATCATTTTTTTTTCCTCTCCTTAATCAATCAAACAGGATTAGAAGTTTAAACTATTCTTTTTTTTTTCTCTCTCTCATAGTTATTATTATTATTGTTTTCCTTCTATTGTCCCAAACAAACCCTAAATCATTATTTCCTCAAACTGGTAAAATATGGGCGTCTCTTGGATTAACAAGGCTTTTTCATTCAGGCTATAAACCATAAATGCACCGAAGTGACAAGTCAACACTGCCATTCAAAGAATGGACTAAATCTCACTAAAAAGTTTTTGCTTATCTTATACTTATCGTTCCGTACAAAATTCATATACATTAAATTTGAAAGTTACTAAAAACCACCTTCATCTGAATAAATATATATATATATATATATATATATAAATTACATTTAAGTATTATCTTTAAATCTCTCGAAAAAAAATTATAATTTAACGATAAAAAATATTTAAAAAATGAATATTACCGTTTAAAATATTTATATTTATTTATTATCTAAAATAAATCAAGCGATTACAATTTATCTACTGTATTCACACATAAATTCGTATACACGTTCATATGTTCACACATCTAAAATAATATTATTATTTTTTTTTTTTATAGTGTGATAAGTACAAACAATACGCACGTGTGTGTTTGTGTGTGTGTGTGTGTATATATATATATATATCACAAAAGAAAGCAATCTTTTAGACATCCAATCCCGGTTCAGCTTGGTCTCCGGACAAAGGTAGACGACCTTTTACTTTATTGCGGTTTTTTTAATTGAAAATTTCAACTTCGAAGAAGGGTGTCTCTTAACTCGAAAGTAACGTATATTACTTTGATTATTAGGACATCAATAATTTGAGTATAACCTGACCATTTTGAGTCCTATTTAATCTTAACCTGAGTAAATGGAGTTTTACTTAACTAATTCAAATCTAACTGAGTTAAAACCAACTAAAATAAATAAATAAACTAAAATTATTAGGATAAATTACACTAATCACATGGTATTAGGCAAAAATGTAAATGTTATCCTTATGTTATTAAAAATTACTCAACTTTTTTTTAGATTTATGTTAATTTGTACAAATTTCTTCTCCGTCAATATTGACTTACAGTGACAAGGAATCTGTTAACATCAATTAAAATTGCAAGTATACACGTTTAGTGTTGTTATGAATAGGGGTGTAACCAGGAATTTATATAAGTGGGTACGAACGCAAAAGTTTGGACTATAATTTATTTTTTATAAAATTAAGTAGGTACATCACTCAAAATTTAATAAGTCATTACAATATTAAACCCAATAAATTGCATTTACTATATATATATATATAAAAAAATTAGAGTTAAGTGAGTAATAATGTACTCACTAGTGTCTTAATGGCTACGCCCCTAATTATGAATGTAAAGACGACATTAGTTTGTATCATAATACATGTTATTATATTATTTATTATAAATTTATGTTGATGATATTTTAATATAAAAAATTTGATTATTTTATTTAGTGTCATATAATGTGAGTTTATTACACTTTATAATGATAGTTATATTTTATTTTAACTCCTATATTTGGCCATATACCATACTTTGGGCGAGACACTTGTGGGGTGTAAGAGTGTTGTTAGAGATGTGAAGTTGTGAGCCTATTCTCAGATAAATAACCCATATTTTTTTCCTTGAAATACTATTATATATGTGAGTATTTTATCTATTGTGTTTTGTACTACTTCGAAGACAAGATCAATACACCACGTCTCTCCTTGGACGTGTTGGAAGAAAACACGGGTAGGTATGAGTTGTATTTTGTAGGTCAATTGACTTTAAGATATTGGATACATTCCTCTCGCTATGCAGGCTAGTTCTTTCTTAACTAGTTTATTATTATTGTTGTTTTTCTTTCTTATTTTTTATTTTTAAATTAATCTTATTTTAAAATTAATCTTATTTTCTGATTTGCATTGTTTATATTCTATAGTTGATTGTTATATCGATGTTGATCACTTTTTGTGTTTCTCCCTTTACTAAAAGTATTGTAAATTCATATTGATGTATAATTCAGTGCTATTTGTTGATGTATTATTCGTTGTCCGGCTCATGTTTGTTTTAGCATTTGTTTATTTTAGTATGATTAATCAATATATCAAAATTACTTGACACTCTACTCACGTCAATTTTGGTCTTCCTCTTTCTTTACTATTAGTCTATTACCCTCAACGTGAAATATGTCACTTTTTTTAATTGGCGCACCTAAAGGTCTTTTTTTGTCCATGTCTTAACCATCTTAACTAATTTTCATTTTTATTTTATCTTTAATTTGTGATACTTCAACCATCTCAACATTTACATTTCCGTCAAAAATTTTAATCATTAATACTGTTAAACAGACTTGAATGTCAATATAATTTATAAAAACACATGAGATGTTTGTGTAATTTCGTTTAATCCTGAGAAAGATCATTTTAATATGGATTAAACCGACCACTAGTCCTTAACTCATGTGACTTACTTTACTTGTGAATTGCAGGCTAATTATTAAAGAAAAAGGATAATGTTTAGTTTAATTTTCTAAAAGTAGTTTTCAAGAACTCAAAAATAGAAAATTATTTTTGAGAAACTATTGTGAGAAAAATTGAATGATAATTGAAGGTGAAACAGTACGACTGAACAGACACCAAAAGTGGTGTTGAAGTTGAAACAGTACACCAAAAGTGGTGTTGAAGTTGAAACAGTACGATTCTCAACATTTAGCACCAAAGTACATGTCTCATGACTATTCAGCTACTTTTGAGAGGGTACCACTATGCCTATAAATAGGTCACTCAACTCTTATTTGAATATGAATAGATTTTTTTGGACTTCTCCCTTTTCACTCCCAATGTATTACTCTATCACTCCATACGCTGAGACGATCAAAGTGGAATGCTGCTTTTGATCGATGAGAGATCGTTATATCCTAGGAGACAAACACTATTGAGTCCGTTCGGCACCATGCGGGGCATCGATTGTCTTAAGGACATATAGTCTAACTATAGCCTCGATCGACATGTTCTTAGTATTTATTTTAAGTTATAAAATATAAAATTAGCATGAGTTACTTGATTGTGTTATATTTCATATGTTTTATAGAACATGTGATATATGTACTATACATGAGTTTAGTAGTCTAGATTATTGTATGTGTTATAATCTTACTTGATATATACATTAATTGTACCAGATTTTCTTATGATATTTTAGAGGATATATAATTTATGTGATTTAACATGTTAGTACAATTATTTTATATCTTAAATAGTATCATATACGCATATATTTTTCAACAATCTTAAGACAATCAATTGCTCTGCTATTGTGTATATGATACTATTTAAGATTCTGATTTTATACTAAGTATAAAATATTAATGAGTTTAATATTAGTTAAATATTTGTGAAATATCAATACCACATAGAGTATTGTTATTTTTGTGAAATTCAATATTTGTGATATAATATTGTTTAAGTCTGTGGTATGCCTTAATTCAATATTGGTGCGATATTGAATATACATTTTATTATTTTGTAAATTCATCTATATGCAAATCATATGATTTAAGTATAATATCTTTATTTGGTAGTTTTATGATTTGCATGTAATATGCTCATACCTTGGTGATAAGTTTTAGTATGATAGATGATATTCAATATTTATAAAATATTGATCTAGTATTGTATTTATCAATATTTTTATAATGTGACGAATGACAAGTGTAATAAAGATAATTATTTTGTCAAAAATAAGGAGAAAAAATGTTGAGAAATTCTCAAAGGCACATGTTGTGCTAGAGGAATAATTGGGTGTTAGAGAGATATACACCATACTATAAATTATAAGATCATTGAAGTATACATGAAAAATGGTGTTTATCATGATTTCTAAAATCAACCTGTTAGTCAAATTTGCCCCGATAAGAGGATTATATTATTTATCAAATATGAAGGTTAAATCTTCTTAAGAAAATTCTCTACTACCAAAATAAGGTTGTATTAGAAATAACCTTAGGGAGAGAACTCGTTCTTCAATTAATTCTAGTTGGGCTTTATATTCATTAATGTGTATTAAATCCAAGGGTGTGTAAGAGATATATCTTAAACCTGGAATCAAGTTAATTTTTTTACTTGTGTGGATTAATAAATGTCTTAACTCAAATTTGGCACATGTGAAAGAAAATTAACTAGAGTTTATTTTTACATGTATAAGAGGGTGTGTACCTCTAGCATTAAATCACAATGATATATGTGACTTAATATATGTGCACATGAGAGATGAAAAAAATATTTAATGCTTTGATAGGAATTACACAAGATACTGTTGAGAATCAATTTAGCGATTTAAATGAAATGGTGTTGTTAAAATGCAAGTACCATAAAGTACAAATGATTTGTAGATAAATTTTGGATTATTCAGAAGTTGTGGGGGAAGCTTAACTATCCTCAAATTTAGTCTTATACTTCATTAAGAAAATTATTAAGATACTAGTTGATTGATATATAAAAAGACCTTATATCTTTCTATAAATATTTAGAAATGTGGGGGTGTCTATATAATGTGACAATCCTAAAATTATTAGGATATTAATGGGACATATCTTGTGCATAATTCAATAATATAGAACGATGTTCTATTAACGAAAAATTGATTTGAAATAACCAAGTTCATAGTTTTAGATTATGAAGAAAGAGTGCAAACTTGGAAAATCTATGTGTAGATTGAAACAAACACTAAATCAATGACATAGTTAGGTGGTTACATGTCAATGAGTATGATGCATGCTAAAGATACTCTAGATGAATATATTTTCTAACTATGTTGTTGTGATCTAAATGACAAGTTGCACATAACTTGATATACAAACTGTTGGTATGGGCCATTCAGGGTCTGCCATATGTTCACGTGGCAAGGCCCACTTTGACTTTCCCATTATTTTGAGCTTCCTTCGCATGTCCACATGGCAGGGTCCACTTTGACTTTTCCTCTATTTCGAGCTTCCTCAGCTATTCCATAGGGCAATGGGCCTACTTTAACTTTCTTCTAATCGAGCTCTTCTAAGGAGAGAGAGTCTCCATCGAGCCCCTCCTCGGATAGAGTATTCCAATCGAGCTCCTTCTCAAATAGGGGATTATAATCGAGCTCCTTCGAGGGGAGAGAGTCTCTATCGAGCCCTTCCTCGGATAAAGGATTTCAATCGAGCTCCTCTAGTGAGAGAAGTTTACCACCAAGCTCCTTCCCTCATTTTGTAGGGCACTCATCAAGGGTGTGATCGCCTTTCTTTGGCAAGTTATTCTCTATTGATGAAACTTCGCGGAGGTCCTCTCTACTGATCAACCTCTATTTTGCAAGGAGGTATTCCTCTCTACGGATAAAACCTTGCGAGGAGTTCTTCTCTACAGATAAACCTCAAACGAGCCTTTTTTCTTTTCATTTGGATAAGTCTCGGATGGTGATGAGTTCCTCTCTAAGGATAAACATCACGAAAAATCTTCTCTACGGATCAATTTCCCCAAAGTGAGGAGGCACTCCTCTCTACGGATAAAACCTCGCAGGAGTCCTCTCTACAGATCAACCCCTATTTTACGAGGAGTTCCTCTCTACGGATAAACCTCTATTTATGAAAAGTTCCTCCCTACGGATAAACCTCGTGGCACTCCGAGCTCCTATAGGGGGTAAGAGCTCGGATCACTGCCTTATGGGAACCAAGGGCTTGGATTCGGAGGCTGGAGTCCAAGGTACGCTAAATTCGTAACGGACCTCATTTTTAGCTAGGATGAGGTCATTGCATCATAGATTGGCCTGTCATAGAAGAAAGAAGAGAACCATGTGAGGTGAGTGAATCCCCTTTTCTGACAAGTACCATCTCAGCCCTTGCTCCGTAAATATTTACCACAGATATTTACGACCGCAAAACCTTGACCCTTAGTGAGAAAATACATTTTTGCCTATAAATAACAAGAGAAAAGTAGAGAACAAGGATCAACACAGAAAAATACGACAAAAAAAATATTTTTCTTAAACAATTTCCCATACACCCCAAATCTTCTCTTTTTCTTACCGAATTCCTCCCCTCTTCTTACAATCCACATAGAACAATGGACCCCTCTGTGATAGCTTGGACTCCCACCGAGACCTACTCTCTGGCGACCATCATCATGGAAAGTTTGACTTCAGTTTAACAGAACCTACTACAAACACAAACAATCTAAAAGAATACCAAGTGTATTGAGGTGGTTGAGATCCATCTTGAAATTAATGATTGCATTTATCAAGGATTGAAATTAAGGGATATAAAAGACTTTAGATTCACGAATGGACATGTCTTTAATATTAAAGTGTAGTCATGGAATATAAGCTAGTTACTTTAAATAAAGTAAAAATGATTAAGAAGTTGTAAAAATTCTTATAGGATATTCCAAATTGGCTAACACATGTGCCACTGCTCTCAAATGAGAGAATCTCTATAAAGTGTATATATCAAAGAACAACCTGGTAGCCACATATATAAAAGGTTGAACCAGAGAGCAAGTGATGATGTCATTAAGGGGAATGGGCTTAAAGACTAAAACTAATGAGTCACCTTAATGGAAATCCTATCTAGCTGACTAGAGATCCCAAGATCTAGATTCAAAGGGACAACTGAAATTTTAAGTAACTCACCAATACTACTGGAAGATTTTGTTTTTTACTCATTCCTATGATGACACAGTGTTGTCTGTCATGGGTATCAAGTTAAGCCAATTCTTTTAGTGATTCCTATATCTTCAAAATTCAAGTGGGGTATGACAGGATACTCTTAACAGAGAATCACCTATATGAGTGTGAAATGGGCCATTTATATGGGAATGAAAGGCTTATTGAAAAATATATGCGTATATGATACTATTTAAAATATAAAACAATTGTAATATAAAGAAATACTAAAGAACCTGTAGATCGAGGCTAGAGTTAGATTCTATGTTCTTAAGACAATTATCGTCCTACAATGGTGTTGAACGGACCCTTGGCGACTGTCTCTCAAGATACAACGATCTTCCTTTCAACTGGTAACATCATTATAAACCAACTGATCTTTTGCGAACCACTTATGTGTTAATACTCTCTTGTACTTGACTCTGGTTCAGACCAGACGATAAACACTTACTAGACTATCATTTGGGTTAGGCTATATAGGGAAGGAGACTTGATGTGTAGAGAGAGGAAGAAGAAATCAGAAAAACATGTTTTATAAATGAGAATTGAGGAACCTATTTATAGGCATAGTGGTACCTTTTCAAAAGTACCCGAATAGCCATAAGACATGTACTTTGGTGCAACATGTTGTAACTCGTACTGTTTCAACTTTAAATGACACTAATTGTGTCTATTCGATATTAAAAGATATTTTTTTTTTGTCTATTCAGTGTGAATCACACTGTTTCACCATCAACCAACACTAAAAGTGTTTATTCGCTTTGAATTAATACTTACGTGTCTGTTAAGTAATAACCTAGCCTAACTCATGTAATATAATATTCAATTTTCATTCAATTTTTCTAATAAGATTAAGTTCTCTAGAGCACTCATGAAGACTAGAATTTGTTTAGGGCCGAGATGACACACAACCGAAAGAACCAACTTTGTGCGGAAAGGTAGTGTGTGTATACTATTGTCTAGTTTTACACAAACAACTCAATAGTTAGCCAAGTAAATCCGATAGTATTACACTAAGGAAGATTCGAGGCCAAAAGTTATCTATCCCGATGCAATAACTTTCTAACTGCACTCTCTTAGTATAAGTCAAAGTTTATTTTTCAAATTATATTAATTTTCATTTATGTGAGGGATTGTTAGAAAAATTGAAGGTGAAACAATTGAAGTTGAAAGAGTACGATTCACAACCTTTAGCACCAAAATACATGTCTCATGATTATTCAGTTACTTTTTGAAAGGGTACCACTATGCTTATAGGTCCCTCAACTCTCATTTGAATATGAATAGATTTTATAGACTTCTCCCTCTTCACTCCCAACGTAGTACTCTATCACTCCCTACAAAGTAACTCAAGATGTGAACCTTCCTAGTGAGTCGTTGTGATTGGGTTTGAATCCAAAAGTCAAGCGAGTCAAGTTCAAAAGAGTACAACACATTGGTTAAGTTATAAAATATAAAATTAGCTTGAGTTCCTTGATTGTGTTATATTTCATGAGTTTAGTAGTCTAGATTATTACATGTATTATAATCTTACTTAATATAGACACTAATGGTAAGGAATTTTCTTATGATATTTTAGAGGATATATAATTTATGTAATTTAACGTGTTAGTACAATTGTTTTATATTTTAAGTATATATTTTTTAACAACTATAAAAATTAAAAAATAAATACTTTTTAACTAAAAATTTAAAATATAATTTCATAAACGATCAACCAAATAGATTTTTATACAATTTTTTAATTTTTAGAAATAAAAAAATTATTATCAAAAATCAAACCAAGCACCTCCGAGGTCGGATGAAGGAGAGAGGTTATGGGCCCAATCAAAAGCCGAAGCAAAATGTTATAATCAAGACATGTTCAGCAGGTGAGCTGATGACAACTTGCTCATTATCAAATTTAATTTGAGTTATGAAATGCGAAGTCTTTTAGTTAGAAAGTTGTGTGTTTTAGTGATGCAAGTAATTGTATTTATGTACGTATTATATATATATAATCACCCATCATTTTAAGTAACTCAGAGTCAACAATCCAAATCAGAGGGTTCAAAAAGAATCGAGATTGTTCCTTCCTGTTAAGTAACAGTCAAACTCAGCGTTAGATGATGAGTTCAGATCCCTACCGTTTTGCCCTGTGCTTGATTTCAGAGCTCACGTTGCCACGATTTCACTCTCACTCGTACCCAAAGTGTATGTGTACTTGGATCAACTGATCTATAGAAACAAACCCATTAAACCAAACAATTGAAAAGAGAAACGTATAATCACACTATATCTCTCTCGCTTTCTCTCTCTCTCTAAAATAAAAACTGTCGTACGCAAAATATTCTATAATCTTGTGCTCTGATTCCACGTATCAAACTCACTCCCACGAAACCTCTCTCTCTTACAGCAGCACTGTTTTGTGGCTTTTCGTGTTTGTTCGTAATTGATGGTTGTTGAACTGCTATTTACATAATCTCTAGTAAACAATATATTTCCTTAATATATACAAGTTGGTGCATTTTTTTTTTGTGAGTATATTACTGTCTAATTTCTTTGAAGTTCTTTACCGAGGAGAGTGTATTCAGGAATGGGGTCATTGTTGAACAACTTCAATTGACATCTAATTTCTTTGAAGTTCTTTACCGAGGAGGGTGTATTCACAAATGGGTCAGCGTTGAACCTCTTTAATTGACAGTAAAAATGGTTTCTTTTGGGATTTGAGACAACCCATCATGGATCTGGAAAGTGGGGTTTATCAGAATCATGTTAAGGTGAGATGGGTATGTGTTAATTTTGTGGTATATTCGATTTCTAGAACAAACCATTTGGATTTTGCTGATCATATTGTGGTGTGTTTTTTTTTTTTTTTTTTTCATTTTTGTTGCAGAAAGAGTCTTGGAGGACAGTCTTGACCTTGGCTTATCAGAGTTTGGGTGTTGTATATGGAGATTTGAGTACATCTCCTCTGTATGTGTACAAGAGCACATTTGATGAAGACATTGTACACTCAGAGACCAATGAAGAGATTTATGGGGTTTTGTCCTTTATTTTCTGGACCCTTACATTGGTTCCTCTTCTTAAATATGTGTTCATTGTGCTCAAAGCTGACGATAATGGCGAAGGCGGCACGTTCGCCTTGTATTCGCTGTTATGCCGGCATGCCAGAGTGAGCTCATTGCCCAATTGTCAAATAGCAGATGAAGAATTATCAACCTATAAGAAGGATATTACTGGTCCTGCCCAAAACACTTTTGGGTCAAGGTTGAAATCTACACTAGAGAGGCATAGAGTGCTGCAGAGATGTTTGCTTGTATTGGCTTTGATTGGGACTTCTATGGTGATTGGTGATGGTGTCCTCACACCTGCTATTTCTGGTATGCCATTAACTCTGTTTTTGTGGGTTTTACCTAATTTTGGACCTTTTGGGATTTTGTTAGTTACTGGGTTTTGATGAATATTATGGCTGTTTGTTGCAGTGTTTTCTGCAGTATCCGGCGTCGAGCTTGCTATGTCCAAAGAGCATCATAAATGTAAGTTACTTAACATTTGTCCCGAGGCTTTGGTTTGGTAGTATTTTGTTATGAGTCTTCCACTGTGTGGCAACACCTTTCACGATAAGTAGGCAGACAATTGCACAATAATTGTTAACTTTTGCTGAAATTGTTTATGATCTGATTCAATTATAGTATGAATTCTTGTTTTCTAGCTTGTACGCAATTTCAGTTTTACTATTAATTTGGTCCAACTTTTTCCAAATTTCTGTACTTGATGCCTGAACTTTCTTTGTGTATGTGTGGCGCGTGTTTAAAAGCAGTTTTCTTTTCCAATAGAAATTGAAAATCTTTTCTTTCTTTTTATTTGTTTTCTCATTGTGGAAAAGATGGCCAAATTAATTTTGTCTGGATTCAAGCTCAGTTTCATATGGTACCCATACTTAAAGAATCAGTCTAATGGAAAATTCTGAAACCAT